>CM059872.1:11504338-11636408 GCA_030490815.1 Acer saccharum
TGTGTGCATGTGGCTCGTTTTCCCGTTTTATTTGTCAACCCGAGCTTTTCACAATTCTCAACTATACACCAATAAGCCTTTTATTTTTCATTTCTTTTAGGCTTAGAATCAAAGATTTTTTTTTTTAATGATTCATTTCAACACTTCTTTGATTTTACTAACAAAAACATATACTCCTCATGGCGGCTTTCACTCATCACAATGGCGTAGCCCTTTCCTACATTGGGTGGCTTCACAACCAAGGTGTGTAGCCCTTTCCATGAGGGTGCTCGTTGATTACTATGTAGTGCCGAAGCAAAATGGATACATACCATAGGTCATCTATCATGTACTTAACAATAACTTCTAGATGCATCCATTATCTACACATATTCAACCACAAACTCAAAACTAAAACATACAAGAGAAGCATTAGTGCACTTTTCAAAATAAGATTTTCAAGCTCAAGTGCATGATCTAAAACAATAAAAGATACTTGTTAAAGATCATTACTTCTCAAGTGAGTAGCTCTTAAAGACAATGATATCAATTAAAGTTTTGCTCATCAAGCCACACAATCACACAAAGACATCAATCAACACAAATCATGCCAATGGACATTCTAAGAGTTTTAAACCTCTCTTTGTCCAAGGGCTTAGTGAACAAGTCCGCAAGTTGATTTTTAGTAGGCAAATGCTCTAGAGTAACAATAGAATGTTCAACTAGATCTCTAATGAAATGATGCCTAATGTCTATGTGTTTAGTGCGGGAGTGTTGAACCGGATTTTTAGAGATGTTAATGGCACTTAAGTTATCACAATAAAGTGTCATTTTTCCTTGTTCTATCTCATAATCCTTAAGGATTTGTTTCATCCAAAGTAATTGTGTGCAAGCACTTCCGGCCGCAATGTATTCGGCTTCGGAAGAGGAAAGGGAAACCGAATTTTGTTTCTTACTTGACCAAGAAACCAAGTTATTACCAACATAAAAGCAACCGCCCGATGTGCTTTTTCGGTCATCTATGTTTCCCGCCCAATCCGCATCACAATAGCCTACAAGGATATCATTGGTATCAAATGAATAGAATAGACCAAGACTATGAGTTCCTTTGATGTACCTAATGATCCTCTTGACGGCTTTTAAGTGAGATTCCTTGGGATTTGCTTGGAATCTAGCACACAAGCCAACTAAAGCAAATATCGGGTCTACTAGCCGTTAGGTAAAGTAGACTACCTATCATGCTTCTATAAAGGCTTTGGTCAACACTTTTCCCTTTTTCATCTTTGTCAAGTTTTAAAGTGGTGCTCATGGGAGTTTCAAAATCTTTTCCATTTTCTAGGCCAAATCTCTTAACTAGATTTTTAGCATATTTAGATTGATTCAACATTATGCCCATGCTAGTTTGCTTTACTTGCATTCCTAGAAAATAATTCAACTCACCCACCATACTCATTTCAAATTCACTTGACATAACACTAACAAATTCATCAACCTTGGTTTTATTAGTAGACCCAAAAAAATGTCATCAACATATATTTGTGCAACAAAAATATCATGATCATGATGTTTGATAAACAAAGTTCTATCAATGCCACCTCTCCTATATTGGTTGTCAATAAGATATTGAGTCAACCTATCATACCAAGCTCTTGGAGCTTGTTTAAGGCCATAGAGAGCCTTTTTCAATTTAAACACATGATTAGGAGAGTGTGGGTCTACAAAACCCTTAGGTTGTTCAACATACACTTCTTCTTGAAGGTATCCATTGAGGAAAGCACTTTTGACATCCATTTGAAATAATTTGAACTTTTTAATGCATGCAATGGACAACAAAAGTCTAATGGACTCGAGACGAGCAACCGGGGCAAACGTCTCATCAAAGTCAACACCCTCCACTTGAGTGTAACCTTGAGCCACTAGTCTAGCTTTATTCCTCACAATCTTGCCACTTTCATCGGTCTTATTCCTAAACACCCATTTAGTGCCAATTACATTTATATCTTTGGGTCTAGGAACTAAGACCACACTTCATTCCTCTCAAATTGATTAAGTTCATCTTGCATAGCCCCAACCCAATATTCATCAACAATTGCTTCATTAATATTTTTGGGTTCAATTTGAGAAGTGTAGCAAGCATAGGATATTTGGTTAGCAATTTGATTTCTTGTTCTAACCCCTTCATTTAAATCACCTATGATGTCTCCTTGATAGTGTAAGTTTCTAAGTCTTGGGTGAGAATGTTCAACAACTTGGTCATTTTGTTGATTATCATTTAAAGCATTTTCCAACCCTTGACTTACAACTTCAATATGACTATCATTTTCATCTTGACTAGAAACACTACTAGCCACATCAATAGGTGTTTTAGTGTCATTCAACATGTTTTCTTTAGGTTCATTGACACCATTATCATCACACAAATTAAGCATGCTAAGATCATCTATCTTCACATTGATAGACTCCATGATAGTCTTAGTAGTCAAGTTAAAGACTCTATATGCACGACTATTAATAGCATACCCAAGAAAGAGACCAACATCACTTTTTGCATCAAACTTTCCTAAGTGATCTCTATCATTCAAAATATAACATTTACTCCCAAAAGTGTGGAAGTAACTCACATTAGGCTTCTTGCCTTTCCAAAGCTCATAGGACGTTTGTTTTGTGCCGGGCCTTTAAAAACGATTTGACACATAACAAGCGGTATTGACCGCCTCGGCCCATAGGTTTCTAGGGACTTTCTTGCTATTGAGCATGACCCTAGCCATCTCTTGCAAGACACATTTTTCCTCTCAACAACACCATTTTGTTGAGGAGTTCTAGGTGCGGAGAACTCATGAGAAATCCCTAAACCATCACAAAACTCACTAAATTTTGCATTTTCAAATTCCGTCCCATGATCACTCCTAATGCGACATATTTTCTTGATATCAAGACCTTTTTCATTTTGAACTTGATTACAAAACTTTTTAAAGTAATCAAAAGCCTCGGTCTTGTTTCTAAGAAAATACCCAAGTAAACCTAGAGAAGTCATCAACGCATACAAAAATGTATTTTTGCCATTAATGCTCTCGGTTTGAATTGGCCCCATTAGGTCCATATGCACAAGTTCTAAAGGTCTCTTGGTAGCTATGTAAGAATTTTTCTTATGAGGCACTTTGGTTTGCTTACCTAATTGGCAAGGTTCACAAACCACCTCAAGCTTTTTACCAAGATTAGGAAGACCTCTAACAATGCCATGTTTTTCAAGCTTTTTCAAATCTTTAAAATTCATGTGACCCAAACGTTGATGCCACAAATCAAGCTTTTGCACTCATGTGCCATGTTGCATGTTAGAGGATCTATCTCAAGACAATAAATTGTCTATAGACCTTTTGACACTTAGGACACATCGCCCTTTTTATCAATTATAGTGCATACATCTTTGTTAAAGCTAACTTCTTGAAAAATTTCACACAAGTGAGTAATGCTTATCAAGTTAGCTTGTAACCCATCAACATACAAAGTATTGCGAAGTTTAGGCAATCCGGGATACAAATTGTTCCCTTGCCAAGAACTTGCTTTTTGGTACCATCACCAAAAGTAACCCAACCTCCATCCTTTAAAACAAGATTCTTAAAGAACTCTTTGTTCCCGGTCATGTTCCTAGAGCAACCGCTATCTAGGTACCAAGAATAGGAGGAGTTGGCACGTAAAGCATATTGTGCAACATTACATTTAGATGTGTCTTTTCTAATCCACACATTTTTCACAACATGCTTCTCACTCTTACTTCTAACATGCTTTGACTCAATATAGGCTTTTCAACATGCACCTTGACCTCATTGGTCACATCTTCAAAAATATCAAAAAGCATTATCAATTTTCTTATGCATAGTAGAGTGAGGCACAACACAAGATTTAGCAAGCAAGTCATCAACAACTTTTCAACAACATGCTTTTCCAAGGTCTTCCTAGGTCTATTTCTATATCCATACATGGATGATTGCCTAGGTCCATTCAAAGACATATCATGAAAAGCATTATCAAGTTTGCATTTCCGAATGTACTCAAAGCATCTAGGTCGAATATGTCCTATCATATTACAATGATGACAAATAGGAATAAATTTGAGAAATTTACCATTTGCATTTGCTTCCATAGCATTTGGTCTTCTCACAATTTTACCTCTTTGAAGAGCAACCCTTGATGCTTCACCTCTTGCATTTGAGGTTGTTGCTTCTTGATGCTTAAGTTGTTGAGTTCTCCATTGAACATCCTTGTTGATGAAGAGGCACCTCCGGTAGCTTTCATAGCTTTACCTTGAGAGAGTGTACCTACAATTGATTCAATGCTTGCTTTGACAAAAGTAGATTTGTTAGATGAAGGAGTCTCCTTCTCATTGATATAACCCAAACCTCTTTTGTCACATGGATGCTTTCCACTTTTAATGAGGGTTTCAACTTTATTAGAACTAGATGACATCTTGCTAATCACCCTATTAGCCTCATCAAGTTTCTCACGAAGCATCCTAAGTTCAATGGCATATTTTTCCGCTTTGTCATCACTAAACAAAACATCTTTATGTGATTTATCAAGCCATTGTTCATACTTTTTCTCTTGATTTAAATGCTCATTAAGTTTGGATTTAAGCACATTTTCAAGTTTCTTAGCATTAACAAGAGAACAATCTCTTTGCTCAATTTCTTGCTTCAAGATACCAAGTCTATCATTGCTATCTTTAAGATTCAATTCTAGACTTAGATCTTGTCTTTAAGTTCATTGAACTCCTTTGAGCCAAGATCATGATCTCTAACTTCTTGTTGAGGGACATATTGACATTGGATAAACGTTCATTTTCAAAAGTAAGATCATTGATCTTTTTCTCATCTAAGTCAATATGTTCAACAAAAGAAGCCACATAGGAATACACTTCCTTAATCATGATTATCACAAACAAAAATACAAAAACACTACAAAAGAGGATCTATCTAAGTACGTCTAGACACCCGCTCTGATACCAAATGAAATTTCCCTTAAGTAGTAGTGAAATATACCTAGAGGGGGGTGAAAGGTATAGGCTCCAATTCTCTCGATTTAAAAAAATAATGCGGAATATATCAATGAAAATGCACACTTGATTAAATTTGACAAATTAATTGATTTCACTTATACAAGAGTTAATCAATATACAAGATATGCAATCAATAAAAGATATGGAAGATAAAGAAAAGTAAAAAGCAAAAATGAACACAAGTTGTAAGGATTCCCTTTTATTGATTGGCTTATTTCGTGGTCAAACCACAAGTTGGGGTTTGGTTGTAAGGGTAGTCTAGGTGATTAGTTGAAGATCAAGACCCTTTCCAAGACCTCAAGAGGACAAGCACCAAAGGTATATCTTGTGCTTTCATTGGCTTGAAGAAATATAGTTGCACACACCCACAACATGCATAACTCTTATTCTTGAATGTTGTGTTTGTATTTTGTGTGCATTGTGCCTTATTGATTTATTCAATATCTCTTCTTGCTTGTTGAATTGATTGCATCTTGTTATATGATAATGCCATGTCATGATAGGCATTAGGATGCTTTCAATACCCACACTTGCACTTCATGCATGATTAGCGTTTAGTGTGGAGAAATTCGTTTCCCGAAAGTTGTTCGGAAACGTCCGCGCGTGCACGCTGATGTGCTTTGTTTTGCGCGATGATCGCCGGTGGAGATGCCTTTGGCTTCTCCCTTGATTTCACCATTTTTGGTGAACGGCGGTTTCCTTCGGCGGCCTGGCCGCCGTTAGAAACCGCCGAATGAGACCTGATTGAAATTCAATCTCGGGTCCAAAACGGCGGTTGAATCGGCGGTCACGAAACCGCCGAACGAAGTCGCCGAATTTCCCCTGTTCTTCTCGGGAGCAATTCGGCGGTTCAATTCGGCGGTCTGGCCGCCGAATTGAAACCGCCGATCGTGCGATTTCAGGGCAAACTTGTCTTTTCACTTGCCCAATTCTTGATGTCTATAAATATCTCACTTTCTCATTATCTGAAAGTAGTTCTTGACTCTTAAGAACCCTAAACTTCAAAGTTAGATTTTGAGAGAAAATCAAATCAAGAATTCACCTTTAACCACTCAAATCAAACCCTTTTTGCATCAAATTTCATATTGCATCTCCTATGTCTATATAGAGTGCATCCATGTATGGGTTTGCATCATCACAACTTGCTTGGTAAGATTTTGATTAATTTCATCTTATTTTAGTATTTTAAATATCAAGCCATCTCTTTTAAATTACTTGTATGTTTTAGATCATATGCTAAATACAAGAAAAGAGATTATTTGTGATGTTTGATTGAGTGTTGTTTGTGATAGCTTTGTATCTAGGATTGGTTATCCTCTACTTAGCTAAAGTTATATGCCATGTCATATAGCTACATGTGATATCTAGGATTGATTATATTGTCATCTTATAATCCTAGGTAAGCATTTAGAGTACCCTAGCTCTTATTGCAATATTTGGATATCATTGCATATTCACATAGGGTTGTTTGATCTCTTAGGAGATTGTAAGTCTTGTGTGATAGACCGGGATTAGGTCGGACACCGGGATTAGGTGGTCACATGAGCAAATTGGACTAGGTCCACTTTTACAGGCCTGCGGGTAGTGGTAGCGGGATATTGGCCGGGATTAGGCCGTCAAACCTGGATTAGGTTGTATACGTTATCACAATTAGTGGATTCGAGGTTCGAGTGTGGCGCACTTACCAGCCCGTGGTTTTTCCCGTGAGGGTTTCCACGTAAAAATCAAGTGTCGTTTATATTTCCGCACCATATTACACTTGATTATTATATTGTCTAGTTTGGGGCATTTTCGTAAATTTGACTAAAAACGAAAATTGGGTAAAAAGCGTAAAATCTATTCACCCCCCCTCTAGATAGTTTTATACACACCGTGCTATAATTAGTTTCAATTGGTATCAGAGCGGGTTCCTAGATATACTTAGGTGATCCAAGCTCATTTTGGTGTGTTTTGCATTTTGTATGTTTGTTTGATTTCTTCATACATTTTGCATTCTTCTCATTTGCATTCATTCAACGCAAACACTATGAGTGATTTTGTGAGAGAAGAAATTGACTCCGTTGAGGAGTTGCCTCTCTTACTAGAGAGATTTAGGAGATTTGTGAAATTAACCACCTCACCTCCTAAGAAGAAGTTGACCACCTCACCTCCTAAGAAGAAGAAGACAATTGCTTTGGAGACTTCGAAGCATAACAAGAAGGAGGATCTCATTGAAGACATGGGACTCAATGACAAGCCAAACCAAGGAGTGTCTTCAAGAGAGGGGATTCAGTGCTACGAATGTGGAGGATTCGGGCATTTATCCCCGGAGTGTGGAAACTTGAAGGATAGAAAAAAGGGAAGGCGTTGGCCACCTTATGGGATAAATATGAAGATGACGAAAATCCTTCAAGTGATGAAGAACTTGCCATCATCTACACAGAATTTGGAGCCAAGAGTGTAGAGGTTGAAGAAGATGGCATAGTTGCTCTTACTTGTAATCCCCAAGAAGAACTAGATATAGAAGTAGTTGGCGTAGCTACTTAGGGATTTGGCTCATTCCTCATCAAGAGACAAATTTGATGATCTTGATGAAGGAGATGACTCCATTGGTGAAATGGAGATTAGAGGAGATGACACAAGTGTTGAATATTTGTCATCTAACTCCACAAATGGAAATGTGGAGTGTATGGATCTTAATGACTACAAAGTCAAAGTTGAGAGCTCAATGATGAGGAACAAGGAAGAAATTAGAAGATTAAAGAAGAGAATCTAGAGCTTTCAACACTAGTAGACCACTTGTGTGAAGAAGTGGTAAGATCCATGGCGGATGAAGATAAGCTAAAAGAAGACTTAGCCTTATCTAAGAGGAGAGAAGAGCTAGAAAGAGAGCTTGAAGAAGTTAAGGTCTTAATGGCTAAAATGACTTCAAGCACCAAGAAGCTTGACCACATGTTGGGAGTAGGAAGAAAGCCAAGTGACAAGAGAGGTCTTGGCTACATTGATGACAAGGATGCCTCCTCAAGCAAGACATCCTTGGTCATGATGGACTTCAATATGTCCCCTCCTCCTCAACACCTAGAAGATGGACCTAGGAGAGTGTTCAAGAAGTGCCCAAGTGGTTGTGGCACCAAAAGGTCAAGCTCAAGCTCAAGCTCCACCCAAGGGCTCCTCACCTTATCTTCCCTCAAACTCAAAAACAACATGGGAAGAGTTCAGACATGCAAGCTCAGACAAGCAAGCAACCTCGTCTTGGTTATCAACAAAGGAGGAGAGATCCTATCCAACAACCAAGACAACCACAACGACAAGGGAAAGCACCCATCCATGCTCAAGGGAATGGTATGATTCCTAACCTTTTTCCCACTTGTCATTTTTGTGGTATTATTGGTCATATTAGACCAAATTGCTTGCATTACATTGAAATGTGTAGAGCTAAAAGCATGTTTGACAAGAAAAAGGCTAGAGCTAAGATGCTTCATAAAAGGAAGAAAATCATGTGCATGATCCTTTTTCATCTTGTACTCTAGAACCTTTGTCCACTAGGATTGACTTAGTGTCACCTAAGTGGAATAATAAGAATGAACCCGCTTGCTACGAGACTAACAAGTCTCAAATAGGTTCAACTAAGTCCAAAGGACTTAGTAGGTCCATAGGACCTCATACCCTTCCTTGAAGAGGTATGGAAAATTGACCCCATATGGGAACTCAAGCAAAGAGAGCTATTTTGCATTCTTGTCACTTGCAAAAAATTTGAAATATCTTATGCTTCTCTTTTTGTTGCTTGAGTTAGCTTGGTTACACTATGTATATATATTTTCTATTCAATAAGTGTGATCAATGCTTGTATTGCAATCCATGTCATATTTATGTTCAAACATGCATTTTTGGACTAGGAGATATTTACATAGGATATAATTTGAATGACCTATAATGATCTCCATGACAATGATTGCTAAATGACATGCTAAATGCTAATCTTAAAAGCATGTTTTGATGATTGCATTTCTTAACTGCAAAAAATGTGTGAAAAAGCTTATGAGACTCAAATGAAAAAGGATCTTGTATCCATTCAAGGATTTTACAATCCAAATGTCTCTCTTTCTTTATTGGTTGAACATGTCTATTATCATACATACGGATATCTTATCCGGAAAAATCAAGTAGGGTGCAAAGTCGCTCATGACATGTTTGGCTTATAAAGTTGGATATAGTTGTTCTTAAAATTAAAATCAATGAAAACCTATATCCTTGCTTCTCTCATGACATTGGTGAAATTTGTTTGAATTCATATTAAAAACCTTTGTCATTTGCTTTGCCAAATACCATGGTATTTTGGACTTAAATGCTACATGTCTTGTATGCAAAGCAATTATTTGATTCACACATTTTCCTTAAATAAATCTCCTTGTTTCTCTCCAATTAATTGAGATTGCATAAAGTGACTTATATTGATTATGCAAATATTAGAATGCTACTATCTCTCTTTGCCTTGAGTGACCCGATTGGGGACTACTCCTTTGTCTATATCATGACAAAAAGGGGAGTAGGTTGTGGTAAGGGGAGTTGCAAATTGTAGTAGCAATTGTGCATGTTGGGGAGAATACTAATTAAGGGGGAGTAACCCTTTGAGGGGGAGCATTTGCACATACATACATTGCATGATGTTGTACTTAAATTCTTAAATGCAAATGCTTGTTTTATCTCACTTGATTCATCTCACCTTTTCTTGTATTGGAAAGTATAGAAACTTTATTCTTCAGGGATTGATTGGTCTACTTGAGATTGAAGACTTCAAGATTATTTATCTTATCTCTTTGTAATGTAGAAAATCATAGTTAACCCGTAGTTTCTATTATGTTGTGAGGAATCATTGTGAGTGGTGGTTTTGTCACGAAATAGCCAAAGGGGGAGATTGTAAGGATTCCCTTTTATTGATTGGCTTATTTCGTGGTCAAACCACAAGTTGGGGTTTGGTTGTAAGGGTAGTCTAGGTGATTAGTTGAAGATCAAGACCCTTTCCAAGACCTCAAGAGGACAAGCACCAAAGGTATATCTTGTGCTTTCATTGGCTTGAAGAATATAGTTGCACACACCCACAACATGCATAACTCTTATTCTTGAATGTTGTGTTTGTATTTTGTGTGCATTGTGCCTTATTGATTTATTCAATATCTCTTCTTGCTTGTTGAATTGATTGCATCTTGTTATATGATAATGCCATGTCATGATAGGCATTAGGATGCTTTCAATACCCACACTTGCACTTCATGCATGATTAGCGTTTAGTGTGGAGAAATTCGTTTCCCGAAAGTTGTTCGGAAACGTCCGCGCGTGCACGCTGATGTGCTTTGTTTTGCGCGATGATCGCCGGTGGAGATGCCTTTGGCTTCTCCCTTGATTTCACCATTTTTGGTGAACGGCGGTTTCCTTCGGCGGCCTGGCCGCCGTTAGAAACCGCCGAATGAGACCTGATTGAAATTCAATCTCGGGTCCAAAACGGCGGTTGAATCGGCGGTCACGAAACCGCCGAACGAAGTCGCCGAATTTCCCCTGTTCTTCTCGGGAGCAATTCGGCGGTTCAATTCGGCGGTCTGGCCGCCGAATTTAAACCGCCGATCGTGCGATTTCAGGGGCAAACTTGTCTTTTCACTTGCCCAATTCTTGATGTCTATAAATCTCACTTTCTCATTATCTGAAAGTAGTTCTTGACTCTTAAGAACCCTAAACTTCAAAGTTAGATTTTGAGAGAAAATCAAATCAAGAATTCACCTTTAACCACTCAAATCAAACCCTTTTTGCATCAAATTTCATATTGCATCTCCTATGTCTATATAGAGTGCATCCATGTATGGGTTTGCATCATCACAACTTGCTTGGTAAGATTTTGATTAATTTCATCTTATTTTAGTATTTTAAATATCAAGCCATCTCTTTTAAATTACTTGTATGTTTTAGATCATATGCTAAATACAAGAAAAGAGATTATTTGTGATGTTTTGATTGAGTGTTGTTTGTGATAGCTTTGTATCTAGGATTGGTTATCCTCTACTTAGCTAAAGTTATATGCCATGTCATATAGCTACATGTGATATCTAGGATTGATTATATTGTCATCTTATAATCCTAGGTAAGCATTTAGAGTACCCTAGCTCTTATTGCAATATTTGGATATCATTGCATATTCACATAGGGTTGTTTGATCTCTTAGGAGATTGTAAGTCTTGTGTGATAGACCGGGATTAGGTCGGACACCGGATTAGGTGGTCACATGAGCAAATTGGACTAGGTCCACTTTTACAGGCCTGCGGGTAGTGGTAGCGGGATATTGGCCGGGATTAGGCCGTCAAACCTGGATTAGGTTGTATACGTTATCACAATTAGTGGATTCGAGGTTCGAGTGTGGCGCACTTACCAGCCCGTGGTTTTTCCCGTGAGGGTTTCCACGTAAAAATCAAGTGTCGTTTATATTTCCGCACCATATTACACTTGATTATTATATTGTCTAGTTTGGGGCATTTTCGTAAATTTGACTAAAAACGAAAATTGGGTAAAAAGCGTAAAATCTATTCACCCCCCCTCTAGATAGTTTTATACACACCGTGCTATAATTAGTTTCACAAGTATTTTAACGTGGTAAAACCTCAAGAGGAAACATCCACGGTTGATACCACAACCACCGGCAAAGCAATCCACTATGTGAAAAAGGACTTACACACTCAAGCTATTACTCATGATATCCGCTCAAGCTATCAACTCCAAATCTACCCTCGGGCTAGTGAATCACCAAGCCTACTTCCTATCTGAGATGTATCCTACACCTCTAGAAAGCAACTTCCTATCCAAGACGCTCACGTCTCTAGGAAGATTTCTTGCTTGCCTATCCGGATCCTCCCCCCTAGACAAGACTTCTTTGCTTGATTATCCGAGTCCTCCCGACTCTAATCAAGACTTCCTTGCTCTATCCACAAAGCTTCACTCACTTTGCTAGAGACTTCAACCTAATGCAAGGCTATGATCTAAATGATGCAAGTGATGCAAACACAAACAAATTAAGCTAGATGATCAATCAAGCAAAATGTACATGTTCAATGACAATCTAGAATATGCTTCCAACACACAATCACAAGATTATCTAGAAATCAGACATGTAAATCAATAAGAACAAAGGTATGAATATTCAATTTATCACACTAAAAACCTAGTTCTTAGATCATGAAATAAAATCTAGAAAGTAATATAAGACATATCATATATTCATTTTCTAGAATCAATTTCACACAAAATCAAGTTTAGCACATATATGTTCAAAACAAATCACAAAGCTAAATCTCAATTAACAAATGATCAAACAACCCTAGTATGTGATCTAACATACTTCTCAACAAATTTCATCAATTAAATAGTAAGAATCAAGAGATGAACAAAGATGAAATTGAAAAAGAAGAAGTTGAACTAACAACCTTGACCACGGACTGAAAATGGATCAGCTGAGAAAAATGGCGAAGTTAGATGCCTCTAGAAATGCTTGGGTTTGTAGCTCTCTTCGAGACCAATAATTTTGGTTTTTGAATTGATTGATTTCGAGTTCGTATGAGAGAGATATGATCAAAATAAGAAAACACAAAATTGGAGAATTCTGCATAATTTTGTGAGTGTTCTTCAAAATTCAACCAAGTGTGGAGGGAAGGAGATGAGTTTAAAAGGAGAGAGAGATTTTTTGAGAAAATCAGAGTTTGCCATGTCACCCTCCCATGGGGGTCACGTGGGCCACATGGGAGCAGAGGGCTCCCTTGGCCGTGGGGCCCACGGCCTCCCTCACGGCCAGGCCTTGTGGCCACACATGCTCCCGACTTCTCTCGCGCTCTTCTTCGGTTCTTCAGCCCATATCTTGGGCATCCGAACTCCAATTTCGAATCTGTTTTTGGATTACGAACCGTAACTCCCTCACACACGACTACAACTACACACTTTGAAAGATGGTTGAGAAATCATCTCGGAATCCGACGATGAAGTCAACACAATGAATGATAACGAAAAGTAGCATAGTCACATTGTTTGGACTCGAAACCTTATGAATGAGTAACCAAAATGACCAGAACTCAATAAGGAATTAAATAAGAACATGTTCAAGTCCTAAACACAAAATACATAAACAAATAAACACATATTCACACAGGCATGCCATATCAAAGAGATAGTCACAAAGCATGCAATTTCACAATTTTTGTCTATTAAAGAACAATGCATGAGCATACTATGAGTGTGTGAAAGTGTTATACAAAATGTTTGAACCACGATGCAAGGACACACATGTATGAATTGTGTGTGTGCGCGCTAACGCCTTGCAAAAGGGTGTAAGTCAAGATATACCTTTGACGCTTTTCACCTCTTGAAGACGACTTTTGCACTAGACATTGCTTCTTCATCTTTTAAGCTTCCTTTCTTCAAATAACATCTTAAGCAATAACTAATACAAACATAGAGCGTTTTGCAATGGAATCAAACCAATACAAATCATAAACCGTAAATTACTGTTTTGTTGTTAAGAAACTTGGCTTATTTGCTTTGTATCTCTACAACTTCACATGAACTTAGCTATCTCACATTTTTGTTATGATAGTCGAAATCTGTTGATTAACTTCTTGAGAAGTTGTTTTATGAAATCTATATGGTTACAATCTTGTTAAAACTTTTAGAGAAAGTCATTTTTTGTTTGTTTGAGTTGAAATGCATAGTCTTTAGTCTCTTGGATTCGACACACCTATAACTTGTAGTCATGAGGACTTACAAGCCAAAAGGACTCATAAAAGGGTAAAGGCCTTGCATTTGATGAAAATAGCTTGCGAAGGTATTTCTAATATCACATTGCTTGCTTATCCATTTTTCATCTCTTAACTCATTGTATGTATCACTTCATGAAGCATGTTATACTTGAGAACTAATATAGTGTTTATATGATCCTCGTTGATATTTGCTAGTCTAAGATCTTTTGATGATAATTGTTCACATTGATCTTAATCATGATGTGTGTTTTGTTTGTATGATTATTGAGTGGCAAGTTTTGAAAAATATGCTTCATATTCTTTGAAAGTGTTATAGGTAAAAATCGGTGTAAAGGACATGTCATCACCATAAAACGCCACATAAGCAGGAGTCAAGAGAAGTGTTATAGGGTTGGGTAGACATAGACTCCACTAGGTAGGTGAGCTAAAGATTGGTCACTTTGTGAAATTTCTTATTTACCTTCCAATTATATAAGTTCCCAATGGTTGTAGTTCAACCCGTGGATGTTTCCTCCTTGGAGGTTTTACCACGTTAAAAAATCTCTTGTGTTAATTCTTCCTATCTCTATCTCTTATATTTGTATATGTATGTTGTTATCTTATTGCATAATATTCACTTGTGATGTATTTTGTAACAAGATTTTGTAAAGTGTGATTTGTGATCTTAGTCATTTGATCTTTCTTGTAAATATAATTATTTTGTATATTGTATTTCTTGTATATAGTATTATTTGATTATATTTGTAATACATTGAACAAATATTGAAATACAGTATCCTTTGATGTTGAGTTTATGTGTTCTTATACCTCATACAACTAATTGATATTCATAGACTATGCTTATATGATCATATGCTTATATGATCATATTATTTATGGTTTATGTGTTGTATGTAAGGCTACCTACCTTGAGGGACAAACGAAAGTTTGTTCAAAGGGTTGAAAAAGGCGTAAAAACCTATTCACCCCACCCCCCCCCCCCCCCCCCCCCCCCCCCCTTTCGAGTATGCTTTAAGCTATTTAACTTCGTTTGTATACTTTCACTGTTGGAAAAATTTGCTCTCCTTGCAAAAACTTGAAAGTGAGAAGCTTTGTGGTTAAGTTTGGGTTTATAAACCAAACACTTAACCACAGATGCCACGTGTCACAATGGTTACGGTTACCTGATAACCACAGTAACTCCCTTAGTTAATTCAAATTTGAAACTCGGTTAAATGCGTAAAAACGAGGCGTTACGTTAGCCATGGGAAACTGAATCACTCCAGTCCCATTGACTGGACTTCCCATCTTAGCGATATACGAAGTTGTCGAATGACAAACCACCTTAAAGGATTCTTCATCACTAAAACCACTTGACAAAAATGATCCCTCAAGAACATCCTAGATACTTGTCTAGAATCGACATTCGATCAAACCCACAAATGACTCAACATCACTCTCTAAATTTGACGACTCATTTTTAAAGAGTGGGGGACAAACTGTGATAGCCAAAAATGGTCTTCGGCCCAACGTTAAAAGGCCCAAACCTTCATGCTAGAACCAATCCAGGCCCACGTACATCGTGTTAACCCAAGGCTTGTATCAACAAGACTTGACCGTTTGAAACCAAGTCAAAGTTTCAGTTACAAGAATGAGTAACGGTTGGTTCAAAAGAGAGGAAATCTCTCCTAGAATCACGCCCACTATCAAATTCTGATCAAATGAACGTTGAAGGAGAGGTTTTGCCTATAAATAGAAGGACTAAAACCACAATAGCTCTCTAAAAATCTTGACTAAGAACAAACCTTATTAGAGTCTCGAAACTCTATTTCACTCTCATTCCGGCCGCTAGAATTCAACCTGAGTCACAACCACGATTCAAGCATAACAATCGCTAAGCCCAAGCATACCTAAGGCTAAGAATTCAACCCCCATTCTTATTTGTCTTTTATCACCTTTTTCTGCTTGTATCTGTCTTTTGCAGGTCCTTTGGTGAGGACGACATCATCAATTTGACAGGTTTGATCCAGTTGCCTTGAGCCTCATACAAACCCAACCCAATCCACATTAATTGTAGGTCAACCCCCTACAATGTTCTATAGACCGATCATATAGGCGTGCACACACACACACATATATTTATGTGAGAAGTTATTAGAAAAAAAATAATGAAAATCAGTTGAAATTTAAAAATGTGAAGAGAACTTATTTCCCATATATTTGTACACACACACATATATATAGAGAGGAAATAAGGGTATATAGCACTTTTTCAATTTTGACTTGTACAACTATCACACTTTAATAACTCTTGTTTTAATAGCACCAAAAATGGAATTTGGACAATAATACCCCCCTGTTTCTTTTCTTTTCTCTTATGTGTCCTTCACCTTCTTCTTCTTCCTTTTTTCAAAACCTCCATTGATGGAGCTTCAATGGAGGTGCCATCGCCGATCGGCGAGTTGACCGGCAAAACTACCGGGAAAACGTTCGTCGAGTGCCAATCATTGTAACCAAAGTATTTGTTTATATTTTCGAGCTATGTAGAGAGAGAAACGAAGCCAAACCCAAACTGTCGTAAATCTTCATCGTCCGATCTATGACGATCCTCGTGAATCTGACGAAAACGATGGTGCCAACGAACTCGACGTCGTTCGATCTTCCAGATTCAATTATCTCCGGAGTTAACCAGCGCTGTTGTCGGATCGTCACTGTCACCATTGATGGAGGTCGAACAGAATAAGTCCCGAACAAACTTGAATTAAATCTCGAAACGCATTAATAAGTCTCGAAAACTCATGAAAAAGTCTCGAATTTGTAAAATAAGTCTCAAATTTAACCTAATAAGTCTCGAAACTGCAATAAGTCTCAAATTTTAGAGAAAAAAATACGAAGGAAAAGAGTAAGTGGGGGTATTTTGGTCTCACCACCTATTTTGGTGCTATTAAAACAAGACTTATTAAATGGTGCTATTTGCACAAGCCCTCCCCAAAAACGTACTATTTATTTTTTGAAACCCTATATACAATATATTTAATATATAGTAGAAAAAAAAAAAAATGAAAATACACATATATATTTCTACACACACATTTCCTTGAGAAGTTATTAGAAAGAAAATGAAAAATCAATTGAAATTTAAAATTGTGAAGAGAACTTATTCCCATATTTGTATAATAATAATAATAATAATAATAATTATTATTATTATTATTATGAGATCCCATAATTTTTTTTTTTAAGAGTATTATAATTTACAATTATTACAAAAGGACTATCGGGATCGCTAAAATAAGACAATACATGTGCGGGCCAAGATAATTACTTTCATTCCCCACACAAAATGCAAGTGTGTGGACCTAAATAACTACTCTCACAAATCAAAAAAAAAAAAAAAAACTCCCCACACATACTTATAAAATATGGTGATACTCGAACCCCTTACCACCGCTGTGGAAAGAATATACATTACCACTTCTGCTAAGAGATAATGTGCGAGATGAGATCGCACAAGGCCACAACTTTGTAACGATGCATAAATCGTGTTGTGTTTATATAATTGATCAATCTCTAATTCTCTATAGATTTTTAATTTCACTATGAAAGGGTCTTGTCTTTGTTGGGTGTATTTTTGCCGACACAAGTGATTGGTGACGAACAGAAACACCACTCAATCAACTTCATGTACATGAAAAATCATAATTCATAAAATATTTATTGTCTCTAACCAACCAAATGTTTCATATTTAATAATAATTGATGAGTGCTCTCTCAGTCTCTCTCACATTTAAAACTTATAAACACATGAAAGCTGGTTGTTGTCAAAGACTCAAAGGTCAAGTAGTTTATTGTGGTGACGAATGTCAAAAAAAAAAAAAAAAAAATATACATTTCAAAGAATTGGGCTTGCTGACTTCTTGATATTTCTTACAATGAGCATGAATTTCAGGAGTTTTAATTGACTTCTTGATATTTATCTTGTTGAAAAATATTTCTACGCTTATCTTAAAGTATATTGTGAATCCTTTTAAGCATTTGTCAGAAATGAATTTGCAAATAACTTATTATTATTTTTTATTTTTTTAAGATTTGTATGGAAGTGCATTATTTTGGATTGCATCCTAATTTTTGAAAATTATTTTTAATTACAAGCGTCTACATAAACTAGTATAATTCACCTACATTCGAATCCTATACACTATTATTGTTATGAGAAAATAAAAAATAAAAAATAAAAAATAAAAAATAAAAATATTGGAGACTTTTTAATTAAGTGGATTCCAAGTAAGAAAAGTCTTCCCATATCATCAAAAGATAAAGAAAAAAGAAAAAAAGAAAATCTGGTGTTTAAAAGTCTCTCTTAGAGCAACTCTAATGTATTGCTCCAACTTCAGCTCCAATTTGAAGTTAAATGAGAATTTTTTGGAAATATGTTTACACTAACTTTTTTTCCACTTCAATGGTCAACACAAATGTTATACCAAAAATCATTTTTAAAGAATATTCTCCTAATAAATATTTAAATTATTATAAAAGTTTAACATTATTTTAATATATAATTAATAAGTAAATTAAATGAATTAAATATGTATATCAATATGGGTGTCATTTTGAGATCTTTCCAATGGTATATGTTTTGGGAATACATATCATTTTAATTAAGTATAAAATAGTTAAATTAAAAAAAAAAAACAAAACAAAACAAAAAAAGGAAGATATGACAAAAAAAAAAAAAAAAAGTTTTGTTGCGGAACGGTGTGTGCCAAACCCAGTGCACTACTGTTCCTCAACACAAAAGTTTTTTTTTTAGGGGAATTGAAATATGAAGTAACGTTGGAGCTTCTTTTTGTGAACAATGTGCTTCAAGTTGAAGTTGTGTGTTGTTTGAAGCAACATTGGAATTGCTCTTATAATTATACAAAGGCTCTTTTGACCATACAGTATACATCTATGTTACTATGTAGATCAATTTTGAAAAGTACATCACCTTTTAGCAAGGCACCTCTCTTCCATGTTGGTGGTTAGGGGTTTGATTCTCACCATATATTTTATGAGCATGTATGGAGAGTTTTTATTCTAGTTTATAGGAATACATATCTAGACCGTATATGTATTATCTGATCTTGATAATCTGATAGGTCTTGACAAGGTTATATTTGTAATACTTAGTAAAATAAATAAATAAATAAAAAGATCAATTTTCAAAAGTGATAGATATTTGGGCTAAAACCAAAACTTTGAAATTTGAATGTCGGCTACAACTTACAAGAGAAACAAAGAGGGACTTAACTCACCCTCACCGTCTAGTAAAATTATGTTATGTCTACAAAATATAAATATAATAAAGTAGAATTGTAAATATCCCACGATCTTTTGATGTATAGCCAAATCAAATCAGCGAAAAAATCTCCTATAATCAGTTGATTTTGATTAAATTTAATAAAATATGATTATTTAGTTGGTTTTCTATATAAATAAACTAAAAAAAAGTTGAATAAAACCAAAATATATTAAAAACAAATTTAGAAATATATATATATATATATATACAGAAATTCTATTATCAGTTCGAACTGATAAAAGTTATATCAGTCACATCACATATCCATATGGTATCGTGCATGTCTTTCTAAGTTTATTATTATTATTATTATTATATTAATATTATTTGGTTTTATTTTTAATTTTTTTAAACTCTATAGATTTTTTTTATTATAATATATTTTATAATTTTGTAAGAAGTTGTTTTTTCCCTTGAATCGGTATAATTTTGTAGGAAGTTAATTTTATTATTATTAGTATTTTTCATATTATTTTTTCCTTTTTTTTAATAAATAAATGTGAGACTCAAACCCTATCACATATGTGAAAAGAGGCTTGAACTATGAGTGGATGTAGAACCTATATGTCTTTAATGCTAGGCAAAAGGATAATGATCAAATTGTCACCGGTTAAGGGCAAAGGAAAGGTGAGTTTGCATTAATAATGAATCTGCCTAATTCCTTGAAAAGGAGAGATCCTTCTAAAAGGGGATATTTCTTTTTGAAAGACTTTCATGAGTGTTGTGGTCGCTTTCACTCCAAAATTAATTTTATTTACCAATTTTCTCCTCCGCCTAAAGCTAAAAGCTTTATCATTATCAAGCTCCATACAATATATATCAGATTTGCCAATGAAAACTACATGCATATGCCGAAAGAGAGATATATATCTTTTTACTTTCAAGTGATTTTGGATTAAATTATGAATATGTTTGGGTACGACTAGCTAATATCCAAAATACTGATACACAATAAAAGTGTAGCATGTGATCCAATTTGTGAGATAAATGTAAAAAGTAAAAAAAAAATGTCACGTGTTACACTCCCATTGGTTGGGTCAGGATTTTGGGTACAAACTAACATTATTCTTAAATTATTACAAACATCCCTTAATTTGTTAAAAATTGTCATAAGTTTCTTGTAAAATTAAAATAGATAGGTGATTCAAATACGACTGTATTTGATCACTCTACCGTCACGCACCAAGAGATATACATATACAGTATACAAAATATAATAAAAAACGAAACAAATGTAGCCACCAGAATCTCCCTCTATCGAAGATATATGAATGAATGAGGGGGCCACCAAAAATGATCATATGTTTCTGTCTTCATACTCCAACATGAGTCATGACTCATGACTCATGACCACCTCCTCAGCTCCATCTCATCTTCTCCCACCTCCTATTCTTCTTCTTCTATTCACCTCTTTCCTTCTCCTACCATCTTTTCTGTCTTCTTCTTCTTCTTCTTAATTCTTTTGCTTCACTCCTACTTTTCCACTACCCATTTCTCTTCCCTACATTTTAGATAAAATAAAAAGAAAAGAAAAAATATCTCAACTTTTAGCTCTTCCAAGGCTTGTTTTTTTGATCAACCATGGCCAAACTGGTGGTACAAGTTGTTGATGCCAGTGACCTGATGCCCAAAGATGGCCAAGGATCTGCAAGTCCTTTTGTTGAAGTGGAGTTTGATGGGCAAAAACAGAGGACTCACACCAAGCCTAATGACCTCAACCCTTATTGGAGTCAAACACTTGTTTTCAATATCACCAACCCCAGAGATCTTCCTCACAACACCATTCTTTTCACTGTCTATAATGAACGAAAAGGCGGTGGCCCTAGCAAGGACTTTCTTGGGAGAGTTAGAATTTCTGGTGATTTTGTTGCTTTGTCTGAGTCTGATGCCAATGTTCAGAGATACCCTCTTGATAAAAAAGGCCTCTTTTCACATATTAAGGGTGATATTGCTCTCAAAATATGCAGTCCATGATGGGTCTGCTTTCACTTCACCAATGGATGCTACTCAAGAAGAAATTCCACTACAAGACAACACCACAAGTTTGATGAAGAGGTCAAGATTGATGAGAAGAAGAAGAAGCAGAAGAAAAAGGAAAAGGAAGTCAGGGTTTTTCACTCTATAGGGACTGGAGGGGGTGGTGGTGGTGGTCACAATAATCCTCCACCTCCGGTTTCATCTGGGACTCATTACATGAAGGAAAAGGTTCCATTGATGGAAACAAGAAGTGATTTTGCCAAGGCAGGACCAGCAACTGTAATGCATATGCAGGTGCCAAATCAGAATCCGGAGTTCTTGCTGGTGGAGACTAGGCCACCAGTGGCAGCGCGTATGCGGTACAGAGGGGGAGACAAGACATCAAGTACTTATGATATGGTGGAACAGATGCATTACTTGTATGTGAGTGTGGTCAAGGCAAGAGATCTTCCTGTCATGGATGTCTCAGGGAGCCTTGATCCTTATGTGGAAGTGAAGCTTGGAAACTACAAAGGGATCACCAAACACTTGGAGAAGAACCAAAACCCTGTATGGAATCAAATTTTTGCTTTCTCTAAAGAGAGATTGCAATCAAATTTGCTTGAAGTCATTTTGAAGGATAAGGATTTCGGTAAGGATGATTTCGTTGGGATGGTTGTTTTCGATCTAACAGAAGTCCCTCTTCGAGTCCCTCCAGATAGCCCATTGGCTCCTCAATGGTACATATTGGCAGACAAGAAGGGGGATAAAAGTGGCAGAGCAGGAGAAATCATGCTTGCAGTTTGGATGGGAACACAAGCAGATGAGTCATTTCCTGAGGCATGGCACTCTGATGCACACAACATTAATCACCAGAATCTATCTAATACAAGATCAAAGGTTTACTTCTCTCCCAAGCTTTATTACCTTAGAGTTCATGTCATGGAAGCACAAGATCTCGTTCCTTGGGATAAAGGGAGAGCCCCGGATCCATTGGTGAAGATTCACCTTGGGAGTCAGATCAGAGTTACTAGGCCTTTACAGATTAGAACCATTAACCCAACGTGGAATGAAGAGCTTATGTTTGTGGCATCTGAACCTTTTGAGGATCTGATCATTGTGTCGGTTGAGGATAGAATTTCCCCTGGAAAGGAAGAAATTTTAGGGAGGTCTTTTGTACCAGTTAGAGAAGTGCCACAAAGAGCGGAGCACAGTAAGTTACCAGAACCTAGATGGTTAAGTCTTCAAAAACCTGCATGGGCAGAAGAGGTAGGTCATGAGAAGAAGAAAGAGAAATTCTCAAGCAAGATTTTGCTTCGACTCGTTTTAGACGTGGGTTACCATGTTCTTGATGAATCAACTCATTTTAGCAGTGATCTCCAGCCATCATCAAAGCATCTGAGGAGGTCCAACATTGGGATTCTTGAACTTGGCGTTTTGAGTGCAAAGAATTTGCTCCCCATGAAGAGCAAAGAAGGTAGAACTACTGATGCATATTGTGTGGCCAAGTACGGGAACAAATGGGTTCGAACCAGAACACTACTTGACACTCTGAATCCGCGATGGAACGAGCAGTATACCTGGGATGTTTACGACCCCTGCACTGTAATCACCATTGCTGTGTTCGATAATCACCATGTCAATGGCAAAGATGATATGAAAGATCAGAGAATCGGGAAAGTAAGAATCCGGTTATCGACCTTAGAAACTGATCGGATATACACACATTATTATCCTTTGTTAGTACTCACACCTCATGGTTTGAAGAAACATGGGGAGCTTCATTTGGCATTGAGGTTCACATGTTTAGCTTGGGTTAACATGGTGGCACAATATGGAAGGCCATTGCTTCCCAAAATGCATTATGTTCAACCAATTGCTGTCAAGCACATTGATTGGCTCCGCCACCAGGCAATGCAGATAGTTGCGGTGAGGCTAGGAAGATCAGAGCCACCACTCAGGCGAGAGGCAATCGAGTACATGCTGGATGTGGATTATCATATGTGGAGTTTGAGAAGAAGCAAAGCAAATTTCTACAGAATAATGTCACTTCTTTCAGGAGTTACGGCTGTTTGTAAATGGTTCAATGACATTTGCATCTGGAGAAACCCAATTACAACATGCTTTTCATGTATTGTTCCTTATTCTGGTTTGCTACCCAGAATTGATACTGCCCACGATTTTCCTTTACCTCTTTGTTATTGGAATATGGAACTACCGGTTCAGGCCAAGGCACCCGCCTCACATGGATGCTCGCCTTTCGCAAGCAGACCACACGCACCCAGATGAGCTTGATGAAGAATTCGATTCATTTCCAACTACTCGACCAACGGACATTGCGAGAATGAGATACGATAGGCTGAGAAGTGTGGCAGGACGGGTGCAGACCGTTGTTGGAGACTTGGCATCCCAAGGAGAAAGGGCTCAGGCGATACTCAGTTGGCGTGATCCGAGGGGCACAGCCATCTTCATCTTCTCATTGATCTGGGCTGTGTGCCTTTATATTACTCCATTTCAGGTGATAGCAGTTCTTGTTGGTCTATACTTGCTTCGCCATCCCCGGTTCAGGAGCAAGTTGCCTTCTGTACCTGTCAACTTCTTCAAGAGATTACCTTCCAAGGCAGATATGCTGCTATAAGAATGAAATGCAAACTAGCTCGCTATATTCTTGTACATGTGAAGCTGAAATTATTCCACAAGAAAAATAATAAACCAGCAGCAATGTTCTTTCTTCTCTATAATAAAACAATTATATTCTCTTCGCAAGATAATGAACACCTCAGTTTCTTCACCATCTACCATTCCTTTTTGCTTCTTTTTTGTATTTAGTCAGGAAATATGCAGTTCAACAACGAAATCTCAACCTTCTTTGAATGAAGCATAAGCAGTATATAAAAATAGAAACATATGATTTACTACCTTTAGCATTGCAAATTTGCAATCAATCACGCTCTCTGTCAAAAACAATTGTATCAGGAAAGTTACAAAATTTATTTCAATCTACACAATCCATCTATGGTAAACTCTTGGCAAAAATCGCCATAAAAAATTGGCAAGAAAATACATATAACAATCCTTCATAGGGATGAGAAAGTATGAAATCCGAAGTACATTAGCAGGGCTAGGATTATCAAGAGGCTGATAAACATTCCACCAACAAGAGCAATATCTAAAGCATCCCACTCGTTAAAGCTTCCTCCATCCCATTCTAGCTTTTTCTTGGATTCGGAGACAGTGTTATTTTCCACCATTTTCTGCACACGATTCTTCCTCCTTAGTAACCATCCAATCGGATTTCTGCTTTTTAGATCTTCCAGTAGCTTTTCATTCCCAGAAACTCTGCTTTCCTCCAACGTCGCCTTTCCTCCACAGCTTTCAGGTCCACAAGCACAAGATTGTGGCTCAGCTGAGCAAGCACAAGTCTCAGACTGGCTGGAGCATGGAGAACGTTTATCCTGACCAGTATTCTCCTGTTTGAAGCTGCTTTCTCATCTATTCGGGTTAGAGTCTCGATCACCTCTCCAAAAACTGACCACCTTCCAACAGATGTTATCTTAACCAAAGCTGAGGCACCCAGCATATTCTTTAGCAACTACAAGCACTTGTGTATCCCTTGGTATGGCCAACCTTGGACAACCGTAAAGCCCCTAATCAGATTGATTTATCAAACAGAACATATAGAAATGATTCTCCTAAAAGATGAACTCCATGACAACAGCATTATGGGTTGCATCAAATCACCAGACATGTACACTATATTAATCGTAATAACATAAAAGGGATTTTACTCATAAAAGTTATTAAAAATAAAATGAGTCGGAAGGAAAAGGAAAATGGAAATTACAAAAGGTCAGTCCAATCCTAAAGAAATAGTCTTGCAGCCTTAATCTCGGCATTTGCGTGCAGTGATATGGAAGAATCTAAAGATGCATGAAGAACAATTACAAAAGTCTCAGTCTTACCAGGTGAATTCCATCGGCTGCGATATCAGTTATCCATATTCTTTCCACTTTACCCTCCATTCCATTATACGGTGTGAAAGCTTCAAAAACAGAAGTCAATTCACGGCTCCGGTTTTTCACTACATTACTTGGCACCTTTTTCATCCTTGCAGCAGGGGTCCCTATATCCGAAGGAAAATGAAAATAAAATAGTCACAAAATTAAAAAAGCTAAATACTTTCACAAAAACTAAACAGCTAAATCTTATGGTAACAGTGGTACACCGTACACGGTACACCTATCATTTTTCATTTTGCATACAAGATGCACCCACTCAAAGTGAAGTAAAACACTAAAATATGATAACTATTAACTATATCATGTCGAAACTTCAACATTAGTGAATTAGCTGCTGCTATACACATGTTGGAACTGTTGGCTCAGGGCATGTGTTTATGACAAACAGAAAAATAAATTATAAACAAAGTGTTTGACACAGATTGTTGGACTAGTAACATAAAGGATGTTCAAGAAAGGATGAGAGTGATTTAATGTAGGCTTCTGCATTTAATCTTTTGTTAACACCTTATTTGTCACAAGATGATAATGTAAACATACTCTACATATTGTTCATGTACTTATTTTCCCTATACTACAATAAATGAACAATTTGAAAATTCAATCATGTCTAAATGTCCCAAGGACTGAGATTACACTTTCAAACAATATTCAACTTGATCAGCTTGAGTTGTAGAAATGGCTAAATGCAATAACCTTTAGGCGGCTATGCAGTGAAGAAGCAACTTACGGCATCTGCCTATCTTACCTTCATGGAATTGTAGATATAAAAAGTAAGAAATATAATGAAGTGAGTTCACATTTTGCTAAAAGAGAAGCTTCTAACCATAAGAGAGATTACTATATAGATTTTTTTAAGAGGAAAAAAAGAACAGTACACAGAACACTTCTTAGGACATTGTAATCATAACCAACCACGAAAGATCTAAAATAGATGTCCAAATCTATTCATGATCTGCATCACGGAGTCGTGAGTTCCAAAAATATAAACAGTGTATTCCCTTGCTCACCTAACATATCCTTGGCCATCCAATGAAAATGGAAGCAAGCAAGTTGATCAAAATATATAAAAAAGAATATAAGCTACAAGCGCTTACATCAGTGATAAAATTCATTGCTATGCAAAGTTATGAATGGCATACCTGGCCTAGGATAGAACTGTGAAATGTGAACTTGCGGAAGCTTGTACTCCTTAATAAGGCTAACAGTTTGAGCAAAATCTTCATCAGTTTCACCTATGAAGTACAAAAGTATGGGGATTAATTCTCAAGCATCTTTTTAAATAACACTAAACAACTGATCTTCCTAATCCAAACAGGTCAAGAAAGGCAATAGATGCTTTCCTTACTGTAGGTAATGTAGGTCGCATACAGATTTACATTGAATGTAATATGAATATATGATAGAAAGTCATTACGTTAAACAGACACACAACTCTCTATTTTAAGAGAACTACCTTTAACTTAATTTACTTCAATAGTTTACAAGATGGAATTGAGAAAATGTAAAGATCATTCAACATGCAAAAATATAGAAAAAAAAGAACATGAGGGGTTAATGAATCCCAAACACTAACCAGGGAATCCACAAATTATATCAGTTGCAATCTGCATCCCTGGCACAAGTTCAGTCAAGGTATCTACCACGGTCCTGAATTCACTGATAGTATATTCCCGATTCATTGCCTGAGATAATTAGAGAAATCACAAAGCTAAGAGGACATCATGTTGAGAGATTTCCGGGGCATCTATCTTTGATTACTATTTGTACTGAGCGGTGAAAGCAAAATAAGAGAAATGAAAGTTACAACATCAACACCAAAAAAATAAAAATAAAAAATACCACCAGTTTTTGGAGAAAAGAGAACTATGTGTTCCATCTTTCGACTTACAGTCAAGACAGCATCACTCCCAGATTGGACCGGTACATGAAGAAAGGAATATACATATGGGTGACGTAGAACTTCTGCTATTTCTATCAAGTGCTCAAGAATATAAGGAGGATTCGTCATCCCAATCCGAAGCAATGTGCTTCCATCAGGGGGAAGTTCCGCCACAATAGCATTCAATAATTTTGGGAGGTTAACCCCAATGTCGCGACCTACATAAATTCACAACATTGAAACCATTCAACAATTTATACAAATAACATCTCAGTCTACTATTTATAAAAGTACATTTATTGGTTTGAGTTTCATAATAATGATGTTAATCAACATCCTTTGACCACATAATTAAGGTGAATTTATATTCAATTATTAATGCTTAGGGTGACTAAGACTACAAACTTCATTTTGATGTATCTGTTGCACCATCATGCTTAACAGGATCACTTAAATTATGAAACCAGTTTATAGGATACTTAATGTTTTTGTACCATAAATGCAGTAAATAACACTTCATCAAACAAGCAAGATTTCAAATTACCATATGCTCCAGTATCTTCGCTGCTCAACCATATCTCCTTAACTCCATCAGCTGCAACAGTTCTTACACGATTTACCTGCAGGGTTGTAATTGTAATGAAACAACAGTCTAGTATAAATTATTAATTAGCCAAGTTAGGAACTTACAATGCTCTCGATAGTGTAGCTCCCTAAATGGCCACGAGCATGCTTTGTCTTGCAATATGTGCAAGCACCTAAGCAACCAACATTAATTGGAACAATCTCAACGAACTTGTTCTTTCTCACCTGTCAGAACACTAAGTTAATTTTACTTGAAGAGAAGAAAGACAGCTTATGTCTTGTCTAGCAACAATTCCAGGCAACTAAAAAACGTAATGATACTATGAGAGCTAATCAAAGATAGCCGCTAATGAGTCAGAAATGGCTCCTCATGGAATTTCCACACACAATGAAATGGAAAAATTCTAATACTACATTACAAATGCAAAAATAACATTGGTACCTTTGGGAGGTCAAGTGCTGGCAATTTCTTACGGTGCAAAAGACGCACCTCGTGACCTTTCAAAGTCTCTTCAACAACTTCAACTACACGATCAATTTGCTGGACTCCAACTATACTTACTCCTTCTAGCTGTTTCAAATCTCGACTTCCTTGAGGCACACAGCCAGCAACCACCAGGGGCTTTTTTGCATTTTTACCTTTTGTTATAAGAGTGTCCATGGCAGACTGACTGGGGGATTTTACCGTGCATCTGTGTCAGGCAATATGCATTATCAATGCATAAATAATTTCCAGTAAAATTATAAAACCTCAAAGAAAAATTAATTGCATGTAGATATATAATGCCGCTTAAGACTTATGAGGCAGGTAAGCATTAACAGGCTTTATAAATCTTCTTTTTTTGGTGCTCTTGCAATACACAAAATGCATTTGAGAATAATTAAATCCAAAAGACCATTTGCTACATGGAGTATACATTCTTGAGCTCTACTGAAGTAAAATCGTTTTTTCAGTCGTCCAAAAGCTCTACCGGAGTGGCAATAAAAAATAATTGAAAAGAGCTTTTGCCTAGTAGACAAGCTCTTCCAAACACACACTGCATCAAGTCACCACCCACAAAAAAATTAAGCACATAAGATAAAAAAATGCATTTTGAAAAGATATATTACATCATTCCTAGCAGAAATTCTAATTTGGTAATTGAAGACATAATAAAAATACAACAATTTGAAAAGAAATTATACTCACGTATTTATCAGCCATAGGTCTGCTTCCTCAGGGTTTTCAGTTAACGCATAACCAAATGCTGAAAGCTGACCAGCCATATACTCACTGTCACTCTGACACCATGACAAAATCAGAGAAAAAGAATTTAAAAGAAAGAGAAGATTATGCTGGGAATCTCGTAAAACAACAAAAGTGATGATGCAGATCTGTTCATTAAAATATTCAGAAGCTCCAATAAAACATATCGCTAGGCAAACAAGCAGATAAACAATTGACAGAAAAGTCTCATTAACTACTGAGTTATAAATCAATAGTGATTTACGATTTGATTTGGAAAGAAAATAATAATTAAACATGGTGACTTTCATCCTTGCAGTTGTAATTACTTTCAGATCTAGACCTCAATAATCAATATTATGAGAAAAGTAGCCTGAAAATCCAGAAATCTCTTGTTTTGAAAACTGATTGACAGTTAAACAGCATAAACATTTCAAAGATACAAAGCTGAAGTGAATCATGGAAGACTTAAGATTCCTGTGAAACACTAAGCTTCAGTACAATTATCCTGTAATAATTGAACACCATGGTTGTACATATTTTAAGAGGTACAAACTTACAAATTTTTTACCATATTTTTGTTCCATATCCTACGGCATTAATCCTTACATGTCCTTTCAAAATGTCAATTGCAAACTTAAATTTCTACAATGGAGCACAAAAACACATAACAACTTTGACAAACTGAATGAACTACTTCTATGGGGTAATCAACTGCTTCTCCAAACCTCTATAACTATTTTCCCTAAAGGGCCTCGACATTGGTCGCAAAATCCAAAGGTGAATTTTCTTCAATGTGTCACAATTTCCCTATCAATATGCATACACCTTCTTCCCATCAGCAAAGTAACAACAAAAGTGAAAATAAAAAGAAACAGATAACTGCTATGATCAAAACATATAATTTTTAACATAAGTTTAGACAACTTCTCTAAAACTAGAATCTTAAATTTTCATCTTATCAAAGCTCTGAGAGAAACAACTAAACCTTTTTTTAGTTCATAGTCCCGAAACCAAACCCGAAACATGGCAAAGAAAATCAAAACAGCGTCCTTCTAGCTAATGACACTAAAGAACACAAACAAATCTGATTATAATTCTATAAAAAAAAAAAAATAAAAAAAAAAGAAGAAGAGATTTTTACCTGATTATGCGAGCATCCAAAAGTCTTTATATATATTATCTGTAACAAAAAACAACAAACATAAATAAAATATATATATAAGCAATCAAGAAGATAACACGAATAAATAGAAAACGAGAGAGAGAGAGAGATGGACCTGAGTTCCAGGTACTTTGGGAGAAGTGGGGGAGTGAGTGGGAGGTATTTTGATGGCGAAAGCAATCTTCGTTTTTGGAAGTTTCGTCTGAGGAGAGAAATGAGTGAGCTGGTCGTCCACTTTCGATAGCTTGCTGTAATCCAGCTGCATCGGCTGTTTCTTCTTCCTCGGCTTCACTCCGACCGAGTTGACCGGCAGTCTGAACCCCGGCGGAGCGCCGTCGCCACTCCCAGCCAACAAATCTTCTATGTCTTCCATTTTCGTTTACTCACTCAGTGCGCACACGGCACACCGAGAGAAGGTTAAAGAAAATATTTTTCCGGGCCTTCTTGACCCGATCCATACGACCCGATTCGAGCTTGGTTATGTATACCAAGTCGAACATTCGGGGCGTTGCTACCATGCAGTTAAAGAAAATCACTGCATGGTGCAAGCAAAAAAAAAAGGGTTTAGGCATGAATAGTTCAGGTTTACAACCTGCTATTGCCATTAACCTATTAAAATAATAATATATATACATTGATTTGACATTATTAATTATAAAAATAAATAAAAAAAGATAAAATAATAATAAAAATTATTTAATCTGAAAAAAATTACAAAAAAATATAGATATTTTATTAGAATAAATTATATTATTTTGGTTTTTTTTTTCTTTTGTAACTACTTTTAGGGCTTTAGTAACTACTTCTACGGCAGTAGTAACTACTTAAGGGTTTCTTCCAAAAAATTTAGCTCGTAACTACTTTTATGGTTTTCGTAACTATATTTACGGAATTGGTAACTACTTTAACGGTATTGGTAACTACTTAAGGGTTTCTTCCAAAATTAGCTTGTAACTACTTTTACGACATCAGTAACTACTTTTACGAAAACGATAACTACTTTTACACATGTGGTAACTACTTAAGGGTTTCTACCACAAAATTAGCTTGTAACTATTTTTACGGCGTCCGTAACTAATTTTATGGATTTCGTAACTACTTTTACGCATGTGGTAACTATTTAAGGGTTTCTTCCACAAAATTGGCTTGTAACTACTTTTACGGTGTCGGTAACTACTCCTACGGCATCGGTAACTAATTTTACGGCATCGGTAACAGCTTAAGGGTTTTTAAAAAAAAAAAATTAGCTTGTAACTACTTTTACGGTAGCGGTAACTACTTTCACGGTTCTGATAACTACTTTTACGGCTTGGTAACTACTTAAGGGTTTTTCTAAAAAAATTAGCTTGTAACTACTTTTACAGTAGGGGTAACTATTTTCACGGTAGGGGTAACTACTTTCACGGGTGTGGTAACTACTTTTACGGTTTGGTAACTACTTAAGGGTTTTTCCAAAAAAATTAGCTTGTAACTACTTTTACGGTAACGGTAACTACTTTCATGGGTCTGGTAACTACTTTTACGGCTTGGTAACTACTTAAGGGTTTTTCAAAAAAAATTAGCTTGTAACTACTTTTACGGTAGCGGTAACTACTTTCACGGTTCTTGTAACTACTTTCACGGTTCTTGTAACTACTTTCACGGCTTGGTAACTACTTAAGGGTTTTTCAAAAAAAAATTAGCTTGTAACAACTTTTACGGTAGTGGTAACTACTTTCACGATTCTGGTAACTACTTTTACGGCTTGGTAACTACTTAAGGGTTTTTCCAAAACAATTAGCTTGTAACTACTTTTACGGTAGGGGTAACTACTTTCACGGGTGTGGTAACTACTTTTACGGCTTGGTAACTACTTAAGGGTTTTTCCAAAAAAAATTAACTTGTAACTATTTTTACGGTAGCGGTAACTACTTTTACAGTTCTGGTAACTACTTTTACGGCTTGGTAACTACTTAAGGGTTTTTTCCAAAAAAATTCGCTTGTAACTACTTTTACAGTAAGGGTAACTACTTTTACGGGTGTGGTAACTACTTTTACGGCTTGGTAACTACTTAAGGGTTTTTCCAAAAAATTTAACTTGTAACTACTTTTACGGTAGCGGTAACTACTTTCAAAGGTCTGGTAACTACTTTTACGGCTTGGTAACTACTTAAGGGTTTTTCCAAAAAAATTAGCTTGTAACTACCTTTACGGTGTCGGTAACTACTCTTATGGCATCAGTAACTACTTTTGTTGGTTTCGTAACTCCGTAATGTCTTGGTTCTGCACAAGGATCACATCGAACTCTTCTTGAACAACTGAGTACAACACCCAATTGCTGTGTTGTTGTTGGTTCCTCTTTTTGTTTCTCGAGAAAATGGGAAAAGTTTTTAGGTGAGGGAATTGTAAGTAGAGAAGGGTATGAAATTAGATTTTGAGAAAGAGAGAGAGAGAGAGATAGAGACAGAGAAGGGTTTGCGAAGATAGGGTGATCTGAACCAAGGACATACAGATTGTTTGAAGAGAGAAATAAACTGATCTGAAACCCTAAATTGAGAGAGACACACACACAAATCAGATCTGACACAACACAATAGCCAGGAAAGGAAATATGAGACAACGACGTAATTATTAGTGGGTACGGACTAGCTCTGGTTTCTCATCAGGTGGAGCCTCCCTTTTTGCCTTGCGAAGCTTACTGATGAGAGCCATGGTTTCCTCTTCAAACCCCTCTGAAACTTTCTTCGAGCACGTGCAAGGAAGAGCTTGACAAGCTCATCAGTAGACTGTCAAGAAGTGCATCCAAATCAACACCTCTGAAGCTGAACTTCTTGAATGTTCTCTTCATCGGCTACGCCGCCGTGGCCACCTCAGGATCGATATCCACCATGATTGGAAATTAGAATGGGAAGATAAGCTGAGACGAGAGAGAGTGGCTCCAGCTTGATCTGAGGCTGGTAGGGTTTTTTGGGTGAGGATGAGCAGATAAACAGAGAGAGAGAGGCTTTGGGAGGAATAGTGAGAGAGTGAAAGAGAGGCTTTGGGAAGAAGAGTGGGATATTACCGGTCTAATAGGTTTCCCATTTTTATTTTTATTTTTATTTTGTTTTAAAATGATTTATCTTATTAAATATTTTGTATAAACCGTTGGATCAAATTTTATTTCATTTGATTTATCTTCCACTAAATGAGCTTGTAACTACTTTTTTCATTCTTTGTAATTTATGTAGGAATAACTGGGATATATCGATATTAATCTAAATGTCAATGGACGCATCAAACAGAAGTACCACCTGATTAATTCGATATTCGGAGTTCTTCTTGTAGAGATGTGGTGGAAAGCAATATGATTAGGGAAGCATCAGTCGTCCAAGTTATCTACACTGTAATTTATTCGTTTTAAATAAAATAAAAAATTTTACATCCATAGACCACAGGTTGAAAATTTTGTAGTCCTCATTATGTGTTGAAATTGCAAGTAGATGTGGTGTTGTGGGCGACAACAAAGACATATAGTAACTGTGTAGTTGTTTACAGAAAGGACTAAGTGCATTTCAATTGTCAAGTTATGATGATATATTATACTGTTTATGGCATTGTTAATGCTTTGAAAGCAACCACATGTAGCTTAATTTGTCTCATACTCATACTTCCTATCTGAATCACAAACCCCAAGAAATCATGATTAGCGAGCAACCCTTCAAAACCCTTGTTCTGGACCCATCAACATCTAACACCGAACACACGTACATTATTCTAAAAGGTCATCCACACTCTGACCCTTCTACAAAAGAGATGATAGAAAGAGATATTATAAAGGAATAAAACTGAAATCAAAATACATATCCAAACTAAACAATTATATAATAGTGCATGAAGTACCAATATTTAAATAAAAACAAATGTACTTAAAATGCAAGACTAAAACAAACAAACAAATTAAAAGAAAGAAACTGCGGGTCAGTGACAACTATGGGCCCTAATCTGGAACATTGGGGTCCTGAGGTGGCATGTTCTGGTCTGGTGGTGCCTACTGTGGCCCTCTGGGAGGACGCCTATTTTCCCTTCGGTACATGAATGGGATGTTCACGCCATGGTTCACCAAACCCCTTTGGAAATCATCCAACCTCCGATTTATGTTTGAGAATTCACCCATATAGGCATGGTGATTTCAGTTCATTTGCTGCCTCATATCCTGAAGGTACTGGTTGTTGGTTTCCAGCTGTGCACTCATGCTCTACATCATCTGAGCCATCATTGGGTTCTGATTACCTGTGCTCGTACCTGGTTCACCCCCGACGTTCTCCCCATCATAATCTTCATCATCCGTGTCATCCTCGAGAAGGTCTTCGTCAGAAAAACCCATGTCATCATCATCAAGCACGTTACCCCCAATTGGCCTGACCCCTCTACGCCTAGCAAGTTCATTGTAGGTCTTCCTCCCTATGTCACCTGTAGAAGTAATCATGTTGCCTTCTTCCCTATTCCATTCAATGCCTGCTTCCTCACAAAAATGGGTGATAAGGCAAGGGAAACGCAGTGGCCCTTTTGTCTTCGCACCCTTATGTATGCTCTGCATAATGATCTGGACAATGTCCATTTCAAGCATGTTTCTCGCACAAAACAGATGGCGTGCGGTGTCAAAACTTAGCTCGGACCGGTGGGTCTTAGGAGTCAATGAGTAGTCAAATAACATAATCCAGAATGCCGCATCTATCTTCAGTTGGCTGAGCAACAAATAGTCACGGTAGTCGTTCCAAAGCGAGGATTCATCCATCCTTAGGTCAGTGGCCAAAAATCCGTTGTATGGCTTAAAGAAATCATGGTTGGGAATGCCGTCAACATAACCACTTAGCTCCTGAGAAGTCCCAAACCACTCGTTGATCTTGGTGGCTGTAATGAGGACCTCCCTACCCCGAACTATCACTGGAATCCCTTGACTGAAACGGTGAGGGACCATGGTGTAGTAAAATTCTCTAACCAAATCCAATGCCGCCACGTTAGGGGTCCTAACAAAACCAAACCAATTCAATGCTCGCACAGCATGTGGAACAAAAATGGAGGCTAAAACCGTCAAATTGATGCCCATTTCCGACCAAACCTTCCTATTACCATACAATGCCCATCTTTTTGGGTTATCCGGGTCTGGGGGTGGTGAGATTATTTCACCCTTACCTTTCCCTGACGGAGGAGGCAACGCGAAGGAATCCGAACCTCTTGATGATTCCCCTTTTTTTTGGACTCGCTTGGAATTTTTCTTACCACCTGCCATGATTTTTCTAAAACCACACACCAATAATCTCACCACACTTAGATACTAAGCAAAAGATTCCACACCACACTTAAATCTCTAAGCAAAAATTCAAAACCACACTTAATCTCTAAGCCCTTAATGTAACACCAAACTTAAACTAACATAAAATTCTTTAAAACAACCCAAAGCAACCTTACAATGTTCTTCTAATCAAACTCCAATCATCAATTTATCAAAAAAATGCACTTGAAACAAAGTAATCCCCAATATCCTCCTATATTCACGTTCTCAAGTGAAGCTTTATAGAATGTAGATAGATTTTATGCTTTAAAAGATTCCATACCAATAATCACACAACACTTAATCTGTAAGCAAAAGATTCCACACCACACTTAATCGATTAAGCAAAAATTCAATACCACACTTAATCTATAAGCAAAAATTCCACACCACACTTAAACTAACCAAAAATTCTTTAAAACAACCCAAATCATGCTTCCAATGTTCTTCTAATCAAACCCCAATCATCAATTATCTGAAAATGCATTTGAAACAAAGTAATCCCCAATATCTTTTATTCACGTTCACAAGTGAAGCCACATAGAATGTAGATAGATTTGATGCTTAACACACCTCTTTTTAACATAAATTGAGAGGATTAGAGATTTGGATTACCTTGGACAGAGATAGAAGGTTGCTGCAGCCCTTTCAGAGATGATTTTCAGAGAATTTTTTGGTTGTGGCTGATATCCCACGACCTACTGGTTATATTCCCCAAATCGCATCTAGGCGACCTTGGGGCAAGCTTCATGGGATCGCTTTTGAGGTCGCTTGGATCCAAACGACACCGTTCCACTAAAGCAATTGCAAACGCGACGTTGGGATGAGCTTATTCAGAACACCTTGGACTCGCTAAGGTCTCGGGTCTGAATGATTTGCCAATGAGTCAAAGCGACCTTCAGATGAGCTCTATCATATCACCTTGGGCACGTTATGCTATCGGGTCTGAATGATTTCCTAGGGTCTCAAGGCGACCTCGGGATAATCTGAAGGAGATCGTCCTAGGGTCGCTAATCCTTCGGATCAGAATGATAAAGAAATACTGATAAGGCGTGTTTAGGGTGAGCTTCTGCAGGTCACCATGGACTCGCTAAGACCTCGGGTCTGAATGATTTCCAAGTGTGTAAAGGCGAGCTGGGTGTGATCTCAAGGAGATCTCTCTCGGATCGCTATTGTCCTATGAAATTTCCCTTAAGTAGTAGTGCAAAATATACCTAGAGGGGGGGTGAATAGGTATAGACTAAAATTCTTCCAATATTAAAAATAACGCGGAATATAACAAAGAAAATGCACACTTGATTAGATTTAACAAATGAATTGATTTCACTAATACAAGAGTTAATCAATTTACAAGATATGCAATCAATGTAAGATATGGAAAATAAAGAAAAGTAAAACAAAAATGAACACAAGTATTTTTTACGTGGTAAAACCTCAAAGAGGAAACATCCACGGGTTGATACCACAACCACCGGCAAAGCAATCCACTATGTGAAAAAGGACTTACACACTCAAGCTATCAACTCATGATATCCGCTCAAGCTATCAACTCCTAATCTACCCTTGGGCTAGTGAATCACCAAGCCTACTTCCTATCCGAGATGTGTCCTACACCTCTAGAAAGCAACTTCCTATCCAAGACGCTCACGTCTCTAGGAAGATTTCTTACTTGCCTATCCGGATCCTCCCGACCCTAGACAAGTCTCCTTGCTTGATTATCCGAGTCCTCCCGACTCTAATCAAGACTTCCTTGCTCTATCCACAAAGCTTCACTCACTTTGCTAGAGACTTCAACCTAATGCAAGGCTATGATCTACGTGATGCAAATGATGCAAACACAATCAAATTAAGCTAGATGATCAATCAAGCTAAATGTACATGTTCAATGATAATCTAGAATATGCTTTCAACAAACAATCACAAAAGTATCTAGAAATCAAGACATGCAAATCAATAAGAACAAGGTATGAATATTCAATATATCACACTAAAAACCTAGTTCTTAGATCATGAAACTAAACCTAGAAAATAACATGAAGCACATCATATATCCATTTTCTAGAATCAATTTCAAGTTGAATCAAGTTTAGCACATATATGTTCAAGAGAAATCACAAAGTTAAAACTCAATTGACAAATGATCAAACACCCCTAGCATATGATCTAACATCCTTCTCAACATATTTCATCAATCAAATAGTAAGAATAAAAGAGATGATCAAAGATGAAATGAAAAAGAAGAAGTTGAACAAACAACCTTGACCACGTACTGAAAATCAGGCTACTGGGAAGAATGACGAAGTCAGCTATCTCTAGAAATACTTGGGGTTTGTAGCTCTCATCAAGGCCAACAATTTTGGCTTTCGAATCAATTGATTTCGAGTTCGTACGAGAAAGTTATGATCAAAATACTAAAACTAAAATGTTGAAGAATTCTGCAGAATTTCTTGAAAGTGTTCTTCAAAATCTTCAAATGTTTGGAGGGAAGGAGAAAGGATTAAATGGAGGAGAGAGAAGGAAAAATTGATCAATCATGAGTGGCCACGTCACCCCAGCCCGTGGGGGGCGCGTGGGCCACACGGGGCCAGAGAGGCTCTCTGGCCGTGGGGCCCACGGCTCCCACACGGCTTGGGCCACATGGCCTCTTGGGCTTGGGCCACATGGCCTCTTGGCCACTTTTGCCTCTCGCACGCTCCCTCACGTTCTTCAGCCGTATCTTGGGCATCCGAACTTCAATTTCGAATATGTTTTCGGATTACAAACCGTAACTTCCTCATGCACAACGACGACTACACAACTTTGAAAAATGGTTGAGAAAGCATCTCGGAAAACGACGATGAAGTCAACTCAACGAATGAGAACGAAAAGTAGAGTAGCTACATCGTTTGGACTCGAAACCTTATGAATGAGTAACCGAAACGACCGGAACTCAATAAGGAATCAAATAAGAACATCTTCAAGTCCAAAATACAAAATACATAAACAAACAAACATAAATTCACACAAGCATGCTATATCAAAGAGATAGTCACAAAGCATGCAATTCTACAATGTTTGTCTATAAGAGACCAATGCATGTGCATACTAAGAAGTGTGTGAATGTGTTATACCAAATGTGAAAGTATACAAACGTAGTTAAATTGCTTAAGGCATACCTAGAGGGGGGGTGAATAGGTTTTTACACCTTTTTTCAATCCCTTGAACAAACTTTCGTTTGTCCCTCAAGGTAGCCCTACACACAACAAAATAAACCAAGAAAGACATACATAGACAATATAAGAATATAATCATGAGAACAAGGTCTAAGTATATTATCTAGTTGTGTGAGGTATAAGAACAAATAAACACAACAATAAAGAATACTTGTATTTCAATAAATGTTCAATGAGTTACAAGAGTGATCAAATATCACTACACAAAAATTACAATATACAAAAAAATCAAATATACAAAAATGATCAAAAGAATGAATCCATAAATCACACTTTACAAATACTTGTTTCACTATACATCACAAGTGATTAATATGAAACAAGATAATAACATACACAAATAAAATATAAAAGATAGAGATAGGAAGAATTAACACAAGAGATTTTTTATCGTGGTAAAACGTCCAAAAAGGAAACATCCACGGTTTGAAATACAACCATTAGGGTACTATATATATTGAATGATAAAAATAGAGAATCCACAAAGTGACCAATCTTTAGCTCACCCAACCTAGTGGAGTCTAAGTCTACCCAACCCTATTGGAAAGTATGAGATCCCTCAATGATGCGAAACCACCATATATTGGACAACACACAAAACCAACATCGATGGAAGATTAGAAATTCCTTAAGAGTGCATACACATCCCGTGTACCCCGCTCTTTTGGAGTCTATGTCTAACCATACGCCTAGGCCTTCCAATATAATAGCCAACTCCCTATCCAAGACACTCATGCCTCTAGGGAGCCTCCCATGCATAACTATCCGAGTCCTCCCGACTCTAGCCATGACTTCTTGCTTACCTATCCGAGTCATCCCAACTCTAGGTAAGTCTTCTTGCTTGGCTATCCGAGTCATCCCGACTCTAACCAAGACTTCATGCCTTTTACAAGGACTTCCTAGTGTGATCATATGAATGCAAATGATGCAAACAATTAATTCAACATAGAACATGTGATCAATACATTCCATGGTACAAATAGACCTAAACATGTGATATCATAAGTAATAAAAGTCTAGATGCAAAATACAAGAATAAAACCTAAAGCATGTGTAAACACCAAACACATAAGCTCAAAGTCTCATTCACACATACAACACTTGAACAAAATATATTCATGAAGTACAAGTTCAAGATGCTATCAACATACAATAAAATGCTAGATACATGAGATTAAAACAATCAATATTCTAGCCAAAAAATATAGAGCAAGGATTCAAGATATAAATCAATTAAATCCTAGATTGCTCTAAAACATATACAAATACAATAATCCTAGATTACATCAATCAAATGATCAAATCAAATCTCAAGGTCATTTATCACAAATTGATTCAATCAAGTCACAAACAACCTAAGATGTCATTCTAATCACATTACAACTCACAAACATGTGAAAAACCTAGAATCATAGAAACTAGTCAACATTTGTCTCTAAATAGACTTTTGATTAGAATGATTATGAAGCTATCTTTCTCAATAGCTTTCACCAAACATAAACATACATATAGAAGAAGAAACCCCAAGCAAATTGAAGGTTAAAAAGAAAGAAACCCCAAAGATAAGACCAATACCTTGGATTCACGAGTTGGTTCGGATTTCTATGTGGAACCACCAGAAATATCAATCAAACAGCCACCAAACCACTTGTAAAAGGTAGAGGACTCGATTATGAACGTTCTCCAACTTGAATCACTCAAATCCGACTCTGTATGAAGAAGTTATGGTGTTTTGAAGATGAGAAAATTTGGGAGAAAAATCTGACGGGATTCTACAAACTTTTCTTCTTTTTAAAATGAAATGGAAGGAATGGAGGGAAATAAAAAAGAGGAGAGATGAGAGGATTTTTGGCCAATCAAAGAGGGCTACCTCAGCCCAGCCCAGCCCCGTGGGGGCCGCGTGGGCCACACGGGGGCAGAGAGCCCCTCTGGCCATGGGGCCCACGGCTCCCACACGGCTTGGGCCACACGTGGCCTCTTGGCCACTTTCACCCTCGCGCGCTCCCTCACGTTCTTCAGCTGTATCTTGGGCATCCGAACTCCGATTTCGAATCCGTTTTCGGATTACTAACCGTGACTCCCTCACGCATGATGATGACTACACAACTTTGAAAAATGGTTGACAAATCATCTCGTAAAATGATGATGAAGTCAACTCAACGAATGAGAACAAAAAGTAGCGTAGCTACATCGTTTGGACTCGAAATAAAATGAATGAGTAACCGAAACGACCGGAACTCAATAAGGAATCATAATAGAGCATATTCAAGTCCAAATACAAAAATACAAAAACATACAAACACAAAGACACACACATATGCTATTTCCTAGACATAGTCCTAGAACATGCAATAAGCAAAGTTTGTCAAGATAGTATAAATGCATGAGCATATATTATCAAGTGTGTGAAAGTGATATATAAATGATGTTTAACCATGAAGGAACACACAAGGATGCCATGTGTGTGTGTGTGCCTAGCCTTGTAAGAGAGGTCTTATATTACCTTTGATGATCAATGAAGCACATATCTCTTTGAAGCCGGCATTTTGCATGAATTGTGGCCAAGACTTTCTTCGTCTTCATAAATCTTCAACATATGGACCACTAAACATTACAAAAGAAACACGTTTTGATATGGAATATATGCCAACACAAACTATAAACCTAACAATCTCCCCCTTTGGCAAATTCCATGTCAAAACCCCTAAACATATACTAAAACAATTACAAAGAAAATTTGGTCACAATGAGTACAATGAGTTACACTTATAGACACAAATTAAAACAACAAGTCTTGAATTTCATATTGGTCTTCTCTTGATATCACCTAAAATAAACTTGAAGGCACAAGAATATCCAAGAGACAACACATATGGCAATATACAATCTTAGGCAAGAAAATAAAAACATTTAAGTTCAAATGGATCATGTATGCTCTCCCTTAATGCATACTATCCAACAAAGCATTCTTAGCCAAGATTCAACAAAAAAATATTACATGCCATAAAGTTCAAACTTGATACCAAATATACTAAAACAAAAAGAAATAAAATGAGACTAAGCATGCTAGATATCTCCCACATCTCTCATATTTCTCCCCCTTTTTGACATGATATGAAGCCAAAGGGAAAGAGTAAGAAAATATACCTCAAGGAACTCTCTAGCCACTTGTGCCACCAAGGAAAGTATTACGGTTTGATGATCTCACATAGCGCTTTGTTGTAGTTGCTTTTCCTTCCAATTCTTTGATCCTCTCATCTTGTACAACAATTTTGGCAGTAAGATCTTCAATCTTCCTATGTGACGCCTTAATCAATCTTCGTAACTCTTCAACCTCAATCTTCAATTGCATAGCCCAACTTGGAAGTGTAGGTGAGCAAGGAATATGGCTAGAATCAAGAGATTCACTAAATAGCCTAAAAGTATCACATGACTTTCCTTTTTCCTTGTATGACATGCTTGTCACACGTTTCTCACTTAACTTTTCCAAAGGAGGAAGTATCACATCATCATCAAGAGACTTCACTCCTTTAGCTAAGCACAACTGAGTAATAAATCCCGAAAAAGCTAATTTCTTATCCAATCGACTTGTGCAAGCCGCAATCTCAATTTGTTCCACAAGCAATTCACCAAGATTTATAGGTTTGTTAGTCACCAAGGCATACACAATCTTGATTTTATCTCTATTAAGCTCGGAAGCATTAGTAGAAACAACAAGATTGGAGCAAACAAATAAATGCCAAAAAGCACTCACTTTAGTTAGCTCGCCTTGTCTAATAAAAGCACGTTTCCCCCACATAAAATTAACATCATTACAAAGAGTTTTACCCATTAAATCAAGGTTTTCCAAGACATCAACATCAAAGAAATCCGACTCAATATAATAGGGCAAGTCTAGAAATTCATTCAACTTCCTAGCACAAACTCTAAAAACAACTTTCCTTATGTCCAAAATGGCACTAGTCATGGTAGAACTTTCTTTGTAAACATGATAAAATTCTCTAACCATGGTCTCATTAGAAACTCCTAACATGTCAATCCAAGAACCCCAATTTCTATCCATAAGCACCTTATAAACATAAGAACCATCACAAGAGTTCAAATCTATACCTCTTTCTTGAATGATCTTCTTGCAACCAAATATTCTCAAACCCTTCACATTGTTGGCTTTGGAAACCTTGGAAGAAAGTGAAGGTTTAAACTTGTCAACGGGAATAGAAGAAACGTTACCACCAACCTTTTTTGCCTTACCCATGATCTTGTAACACAAAAACACTAAAAACAAAAAGTGAGAGGAAACATAGAAACAAATTAGTAACCAATAAACATATACAAAGGCAAAACATTATATTCAACAAATCATCATGCAAATAAGAATTTATCATAGCATCTCCATGATTTATCAAAAATAAGAATAATGCCAACAAACAACAACCTTGAAGAACATGTGAACATGTCATAAAAGAGAACAAGAATTTAGCATATTATGCTCCCCCTTGACAAGTGCCTCATCAAAAATCAAGATAGACAAATGTTCACAAAAATCACCACACAATCACATCACAAGCAATTTTATTAGATTTGCAAATAAGTTTCACATATCTAAGAGAGTTACATCAAGCTTTTCATCGAAATTTGCTAAAGTATCAAAATACTAAATAAGCAAAAGTGAGTGTGTGAAGATTTTGCTTCAAGTATATGAAAAGAAGTAGTTTGATAATCAAGCATGCAAACAATTTCAACATCTATTCATCTTAGGCCATTCCATAAAAAGGTCAAACCGGTTATCATCCGAAATTTTGCTTATAAAGAGAATAGATTTCAACATGTGAGCGTGTGTGTGCATGTGGCTCGTCAACCCATTTCTATTGTCAACCCGAGCTCATTTAATTATTCAACTATACTCCATAAGCCTTTTTTATTTATTTATTTATTTATATAGGCTTGAATCAAAGATTTTTTTTTTTTATATATGATTCAATTCAACACTTCTTTGATTTTTCTAACAAAAAAACATATACTCCTCATGGCGGCTTTCACTCATCACAATGGCGTAGACCTTTCCTACATTAGGCGGCTGCACAACCAAGGTGTGTAGCCCTTCCATGAGGGTGCTCGTTGAGTTCTATGTTGCCGAAGCAAATGGATACCAACCATTGGTCATTTTTAAATGTACTAGTCCTTAGGACTTCAAGGTGTATCCAAAGCTAACATCAATCAAGCTCAACATACTTAACAAGACAAACAAGAGAAGCAAAGTGCATTTTTGAAACCAAAATTTAAGGCTTAAAAGCACATGATCAAGAAGCAAGCAAAGAGACTTACTTAAGATCTCTACTTCTCAAGAGAGTAGCTATCAAAGAATATAAAGCTCACATTATTCAAAAATTAGCCACTCAACAATCATACAAATAACAACACACATCATGAATAAGATCAATGTGAACACTTATCACCAAAAGATCTTAAACTAGCAAATGTCAAAGAGGACCATATAAACACTATACTAGTTCTCAATTATAACATGCTTCATGAATGTGATACAAACAATGAGTTGATAGATGAAAAATCAAGTAAGCAAGTAATATGATATAGAGATACATTCGTAAGCTATTTTCATCAAATACAATGCCTTCACCCTTTTTATGAGTCCTCTTGGCTCTTAAGTCCTCATGACTACAAGTTATAGGTGTGTTGATTCCAAGAGACTAAAGACAATGTAATCCAACTCAAACAAATAAAAAAAATGCCTTTCTCTAAAAGCCTTAACATTAATGTCACCATATAGATTCCAAAAAAAACTTCTCAAAAGTTAATCAACAAATTTTACAATCATAACAATCAATGTGAGATAGCTAAGTTCTTTCAAGTTGTAAAGATACAAAGCAAACAAGCTAAGCTTCTTAACAACAACACTAGTCTTAAAGCTAACACACATGTGCAACTTACACTAATGGTAAGAGCACTCACCCTTGACAAATTTTGTCTTGGGTGGACATACACGAACATCATCAAGATTCTCTTTGACCACAATGTTGAACCTAGAGTAAAGTTCTTCCACAACTTGATTCACAATAATATCATTAATACTCTTTTTCTCAACATTGTTAGCAACACATGCATTGTCAAATTTTGAAGGATATGCATTCTTCACCTTCCGGACATTCCTAACATGCTTTGAGAAGTTATCATGCTTTCTATATTCAAAAGCTTTAGCATGCATAAAATGAGGTCCAATCTCTCTATTCCTAGATGCATTTTCTATGTTGCAAGATTCAATGAATTTATAGCACTTGGGCTTGATATGGCCTAAGGTATTGCAAAAATGACATATGGGAACAAAATGAGAGATTTTACCTTCCGGAGTTGGAAAAGCACAAATGGGAGTTTCAAGGGGTACCTTATTCTTCAACATGTTCTTCTTCTTGGAACGTCTCTTCTTAGGAGCTTTTTCTTCAACAACTTCGCTTGTAGGAAGTGATGCTTCTATGAGCTTCTCCTCAACTACCGCGTCACTTAAGCTTCCTAAGGACAAATTAAAGATGATCCTATCCTTTTCAAGCACAATACCCTCAACCTCACAAAGCTTCTTGGCAAGAGCATTCTTTTCACCCAAGAGCCTACGAGTTGTAGCAACAAACTCATCCACTTGTATCTTGATCAAGTCATCCTTCTCATTAACCTCTCTTAAGGCTATCTTCAACTTCTCCTCAAGAAACTTCACCTTAGCCAAAAGATCAATGTAGGTTGGATTATCATTTAAACACTCTTGATGACTTGGATCAATCTTCTTATCCAACGAATCTTGATTCACATCCTCTAAAGTAGAGTGAGAAGCCATGAATGCAACAAAGTTGCTCACTAGCTCTTCTTCACTAGAAGACTCATCACTTGAGCTCTCCTTATCACTAGAGTCATCATCTTCACTCCATGTAGCCGACATAGCTTTTCCCTTTTTGTCCTTCTTGGAATCACCACTAGGACACTCCGAAGCATAATGTCCAAACTTCTTACACTTGAAGCATTGAACCTTTCCATTGCTTTTAGCATGGCCACTCTTCTCATGAGGTGCAGTAAAGGACTTCTTGACTTCCTTGTCCCTTGAGTACTTGCCACTTGGCTTGGCACCTTTCCTCATGAACTTCCTAAACTTCAAAACCAATAAAGCCATCTCCTCATCGTCATCGCTACTACTAGCTTCCTTGACAACCTTGAGAGCTAAACCCTTGTTCTTAGCCTTCGGTTTCATGCACACCTCAAAAGTTTGAAGAGATCCTAGCAACTCATCTAAGCTCATGATGTCAACGTCTTTGCTCTCTTCAATGGCGGTAACCTTGACTTTGAACCTCTTTGGAAGTGATCTAAGAATCTTCCAATTTAGCCTCTCACCGGAGATAAGAGTACCAAGTGCTTGGCATTGGTTGGCGATGTCTAATAGCTTATCTTGGAAGTCAACAAACTTGTCTTCCTTACCCATTTGCAAAACCTCAAATTGGGAAGTGAGCAATTGAAGACAAGACTTCTTCACCACTTTAGTCCCCTCATTGGTGACTTGGAGAGCTTCCCATGCCTCCTTTGTGGTTTCTAGGTTTTGAATGTAAAAAAATTGCCTACTATCAACACCTCCGAAAATAGCATTCACCGCCCGATGATGCCATTTTGCAAACTCAAACTCATTAGTAGACCACTCACTCCTAGGCTTGGAAACGGCTCTATCTTCACTCTTAGTAGGAGCAAGGTAACCTTCTTCAACGGTCATCCAAGCTGTCTCATCAATAGAGCGAATGTAAGCCTTCATCCTCAATTTCCAAAACCCATAGTTGTAACCCTTGAGAAGAGGAGGCCTAGAATTCGAAACCCTTTCGGTCATCACATCATCTTGGAAAACCATACTAGCAAAAACCTAAGCAATCCACACATAAGTATAAACTGGATCTCGTCGAGTGCCATCCGACGACCCGCTCTGATACCAATTGAAAGTATACAAACGTAGTTAAATTGCTTAAGGCATACCTAGGAGGGGGGGTGAATAGGTTTTTACACCTTTTTTCAATCCCTTGAATAAACTTTCGTTTGTCCCTTAAGGTAGCCTTACACACAACAAAATAAACCAAGAAAGACATACATAGACAATATAAGAATATAATCATGAGAACAAGGTCTATGTATATCATCTAGTTGTGTGAGGTATAAGAACAAATAAACACAACAACAAAGAATACTTGTATTTCAATAAATGTTCAATGAGTTACAAGAGTGATCAAATATCACTATACAAAAATTACAATATACAAAAGAATCAAATATACAAAAATGATCAAAAGAATGAATCCCCAAATCACACTTTACAAATACTTGTTTCACTATACATCACAAGTGATTAATATGAAACAAGATAATAACATACACAAATAAAATATAAAAGATAGAGATAGGAAGAATTAACACAAGAGATTTTTTAACATGGTAAAACCTCCAAGGAGGAAACATCCATGGGTTGAAATACAACCATTAGGGTACTATATATATTGGATGATAAAAATAGAGAATCCACAAAGTGACCAATCTTTAGCTCACCCAACCTAGTGGAGTCTAAGTATACCCAACCCTATTGGAAAGTATGAGATCCCTCAATGATGCGAAACCACCATATATTGGACAACACACAAAACCAACATCGGTGGAAGATTAGAAATTCCTCAAGAGTGCATACACATCCCGTGTACCCCGCTCTTTTGGAGTCTATGTCTAACCATACGCTTAGGCCTTCCAATATAATAGCCAACTCCCTATCCAAGGCACTCATGCCTCTAGGGAGCCTCCCATGCATGACTATCCGAGTCCTCCCGACTCTAGCCATGACTTCTTGCTTACCTATCCGAGTCATCCCGACTCTAGGCAAGTCTTCTTGCTTGGCTATGCGAGTCATCCCGACTCTAACCAAGACTTCATGCCTTTTACAAGGACTTCCTAGTGTGATCATGTGAATGCAAATGATGCAAACAATCAATTCAACATAGAACATGTGCTCAATACATTCCATGGTACAAATAGACCTAAGCATGTGATATCATAAGTAATAAAAGTCTAGATGCAAAATACAAGAATAAAACCTAAAGCATGTGTAAACACCAAACACATAAGCTCAAAGTCTCATTCACACATACAACACTTGAACAAAATATATTCATGAAGTACAAGTTCAAGATGCTATCTGAAATTTCCCTTAATGTAGTAGTGAAATATACCTAGAGGGGGGGTGAATAGGTATAGGCTCCAAATTCTCCCAATTAAAAATAATGCGGAAAATTACAAGGCAAATGCACACTTGATTAGATTTAGCAAATGAATTGATTTCACTAAGACAAGAGTTAATCAACTTACAAGATATGCAATCAATGTAATATATGGAAGATAAAGAAAAGTAAAGCAAAATTGAACACAATGATTTTAACCTGGTAAAACCTCAATGAGGAAACATCTACGAGTTGATACCACAACTACCGGCGAAGCAATCCACTATGTGAAAAAGGACTTACACACTCAAGCTATCACTCATGATATCCGCTCAAGCTATCAACTCCTAATCTACCCTCGGGCTAGTGAATCACCAAGCCTACTTCCTATCCGAGATGTATTTTACACCTCTAGAAAGCAACTTCCTATCCAAGACGCTCACGTCTCTAGGAAGATTTCTTGCTTGCCTATCCGGATCCTCCCGACCCTAGACAAGACTTCCTTGCTTGATTATCCGAGTCCTCCCGACTCTAATCAAGGCTTCCTTGCTCTATCCACAAAGCTTCACTCACTTTGCTAGAGACTTCAACCTAATGCAAAGCTATGATCTAAAGTGATGCAAGTGATGCAAACACAAACAAATTAAGCTAGATGATCAATCAAGCAAAATGTACATGTTCGATGATAGTCTAGAATATGATTTCAACACACAATCACAAAATTATCTAGAAATCAAGACATGCAAATCAATAAGAACAAAGGTATGAATATTCAATTTATCACACTAAAAACCTAGTTCTTAGATCAAGAAATAGAACCTAGAAAATAATATGAGATACATCATATATTCAATTTCTAGAATCAATTTCACACACAATCAAGTTTAGCACATATATGTTCAAAACAAATCACAAAGCTAAAACTCAATTAACAAATGATCAAACAACCGTAGCAAGTGATCTAACATACTTCTCAACAAATTTCATCAATCAAATAGTAAGAATCAAGAGATGATCAAAGATGAAATCGAAAAGGAAGAAGTTGAAATACAAATACTGACCACGTACTGAAAAAGCATCAGCTAAGAAACATGGTGAAGTCAGCTGCCTCTGGAAATGCTTGGGGTTTGTAGCTCTCTTCGAGAGCAAAAATTTTGGTTTTTGAATCGATTGATTTCGAGTTCGTATGAGAGAGATATGATCAAAACAAGTAAACAAAAAATTGTAGAATTCTGCAGCAATTTTGCAAAGTGTTCTTCAAAAAATTCTTCAAAGTGTGGAGGGAAGGAGGTGAGCTTAAAAGGAGGAAAAGGAGAGATTTTATGAGCAAATCAGAAGACGCCACGTCACCACCCCGTGGGGGGCGTGTGGGGCCCACGGGAGTAGAGGGCTCCCTTGGCCGTGGGGCCCACGGCCTCCCACACGGGCTGGCCTTGTGGCCACACGTGATCCCGACTTCTCTCGCGCGCTCCTTCGGTTCTTCAGCCCATATCTTGAGCATCCGGCCTTCAATTTCTAATCCTTTTTTCGATTACGAACCGTGACTCCCTCACGCACGACTATGACTACTCAACTTTGAAAAATGGTTGAGAAATCATCTCGGAATCCGACGATGAAGTCAACACAACAAATGAGAACGAAAAGTAGCATAGTCAACTTGTTTGGACTCGAAACCTTATGAATGAGTAACCGAAACGACCGGAACTCAATAAGGCATTAAATAAGAACATGTTCAAGTCCTAAACACAAAATACGGAAACAAATAAACACATATTCACACAAGCATGCCATATCAAGGAGATAGTCACAAAGCATGCAATTTCACAATGTTTGTCAATACAAGATCAATGCATGAGCATGCTATGAAGTGTGTGAATGTGTTATACCAATTGTTTGAACCACGATGCAGGGACACACATGTATGAATTGTGTGTGTGTGCGCTAACGCCTTGCAAGAGGATGGAAGTCAAGATTTACCTTTGACGTTTTTCACCTCTTGAAGACGACTTTTGCACTAGACGTTGCTCTTCACTCTTTAAGCTCCCTTTCTTCAAATAATGTCCTAAGCAACAACTAATACAATCATAGAGTGTTTTGAAATGGAATCAAGCCAATACAAATCATAACCCTTACACTATCAACATAAAAGTAAAATGCTAGATACATGAGATTAAAACAATTAATATTCTAGCCAAAAAAATATAGAGCAAGGATTCAAGATATAAATCAATTAAATCCTAGATTGCTCTAAAACACATACAAATACAATAATCCTAGATTACATCAATCAAAGGATCAAATCAAATCTCAAGGTCATTTATCACAAAATTGATTCAATCAAGTCACAAACAACCTAAGATGTCATTCTAATCACATTACAACTCACAAACATGTGAAAAACCTAGAATCATAAAACTAGTCCACATTTATCTCTAAATAGACTTTTGATTAGAATGATTATGAAGCTATCTTTCTCAATAGCTTTCACCAAACATAAACATACATATAGAAGAAGAAACCCCAAGCAAATTGAAGGTTAAAAAGAAAGAAACCCCAAAGATAAGACCAATACCTTGGATTCACGAGCTGGTTCGGATTTCTATGTAGAACCACCAGAAATATCGATCAAACAGCCACCAAACCATTGGAAAAGGTAGAGGACTCGATTATAAACATTCTCCAACTTGAATCACTCAAATCCAACTCCGTATGAAGAAGTTATGGTGTTTGGAAGATGAGAAAATTTGGGAGAAAAATCTGACGGGATTCTACAAACTTTTCTTCTTTTTAAAATGAAATGGAAGGAATGGAGGGAAATAAAAAGGAAGAGAGAGGAGAGGATTTTTTGCCAATCAAAGAGGGCCACCTTAACCCAGCCCCATGGGAGGCGCGTGGACCACACGGGGGCAGAGAGCCCCTCTGGCCGTGGGGCCCACGGCTTGGGCCACACGTGGCCTCTTGGCCACTTTTACCCTCGCGCGCTCCCTCACGTTCTTCAGCCGTATCTTGGGCATCCGAACTCCGATTTCGAATCTGTTTTTGGATTACTAACCGTGACTCCCTCACGCATGACGATGACTACACAACTTTGAAAAATGGCTGAGAAATCATCTCGCAAAATGACGATGAAGTCAACTCAACGAATGAGAATGAAACGTTGCGTAGCTACATCGTTTGGGCTCGAAATAAAATGAATGAGTAACCGAAACAACAGAAACTCAATAAGGAATCATAATAGAGCATATTCAAGTCCAAATACAAAAATACAGAAACATACAAACACAAAGACACACACATATGCTATTTCCTAGACATAGTCCTAGAACATGTAGTAAGCAAAGTTTGTCAAGATAGTATAAATGCATAAGCATATATTATCAAGTGTGTGAAAGTGATATATAAATGATGTTTAACCATGAAGGAACACACAAGGATGCCATGTGTGTGTGTGTGCGTGCCTAGCCTTGTAAGAGATATGAGGTCTTATATTACCTTTGATGATCAATAAAGCACATATCTCTTTGAAGCCGGCATTTTGCATGAATTGTGGCCAAGACTTTCTTCGTCTTCATAAATCTTCAACATATGGACCATTAACAAAATGTTTGAACTAAGATGCAGGGACACACATGTATGAATTGTGTGTGTGTGCGCGAACGCCTTGTAAGAGGATAGAAGTCGAAGTATACCTTTGACGCTTTCACCTCTTGAAGACGACATTTGCATTAGACGTTGCTCTTCACTTTTTAAGCTCCTTTTCTTCCAAAAACATCCTAATCAACAACTAATACAAATATAGAGCGTTTTGTAATGGAATCAAGCCAATACAAATCATAAACCTTACATCCTATCTATAAAGGATGTTATTGTGTGTAAAGGCGACATTGGGGCGATCTGAAATAGGTCGCCATGGGATCGCAATGGTATCGGGTGTAATTCATATTTTATGCCTTATCAGAGCGATCTTGAGGCGAGCTCGTTCAGCTCGCCCTGAGATCGCCGTACTCTGACAGTTGGCATGTTATTTAACACTCGTGAAATCCACTTTTTGTCACCCATTTTACTTTGCCCAAGCACCCCACTTTCAACATACCCAAACATTCACAATACTCAATGTCAAGCAAACCACTGCACATACAATGTAGAATGCAAACCCCTATAATGGAAATCATTTAGTTGCAGCAGTCTTTTTAAAGTTCACTCATTCTTGTTCTTGTGGAGAACAAACCAGCAAGCAAACAACACATTCCCAGGAAACAGAGGTATGTGTGACATTGTGTTTTTGTTGTTAATAAATCAATCATACCCAACCATCAATCTGTCATACTTGTATGTCGAATTTATAATTCAATTAAAAAAAATCATCTACCTAACATCATATAATAATGCATTTGCATCTATTTACCTCACCATCCATGTTACATTTTCATGGCATAACAATTTATGGCTTGTGGGAAATGTTTGTGTATCAAATGTCTAACTTTTTTTCCCAACCATCAATCTGTCATACTTGTATGTCGAATTAATAATTCAATTAAAAAAAATCATCTACCCAACATCATATATCATAATGCCTTTGCATCAATTTACCTGACCATCCATGTTACATTTTCATTTCATAACAATTTATGGCTTGTGGGAAATGTTTGTGTATCAAATTTCTAACTTTGCATATTATATATATATTAATATCACACCATGTTTTGGTTGTTGTTCACACAGGAAGATGAATATCGATTCAAAGATTGGGAGCACCTCCAAGTCAAATTATGATTTGAACACAACCAACTCTTCTCAATGGGAATACACAAACAGCACGCATGACAAGTACACGTATTGTGGTCATTCGTACAACACCGCTGACCAAGAAGCTGCAGTTGATCCTTTGTTTCTGACTAATCATACTCCCTCAACCCAACATTTGTGTACTCCAGACAATACGACTTCTCTCGAAGTTGAACCATCATTGTCAGAATTAGATGACCCGGCTAAACTTGCTAGTTTGCAACCAAGTGATGTAATTGGCAAGGAGTTTGCTTCTATCCAAGATGCTGAAGCATTTTACAAGAATTACTCACTGTTTGTTGGGTTTAGCATCAGGAAGGATGAAATAAGGTGTGATAGATACGGTATGATTACAATACGTAGGTGGGTTTGCTCAAAGCAAGGGTATAGAGTACAAAAGTATATAGATAAAACAGACAAAAAAGGTGAACCTAGAGGTCAAACTCGAGACGGATGTCGTGCAGCAATGGAAATAAAAATAGAATGAAATAGTATGATGTGGGTTGTGAGAGAGTTTGTTATAGAACATACTCACAATTTGTCACCACCCAATCACATTCAGTTCCTACGATCACATCGTAGTGTCAAAGATTCAGAAATTGCACAGTTACAGTCGTGGCGAACCGTTGGTGTGAAAACTGCCCAAGTGATGGACCATCATGTGGACCAATCTGGTAGCTATTCAAATGTCGGACACACAAAGAAAGACTTGCAGAACCGTTTGGATTCAATTCGTAGGTCTGAGATTTAAACATCTGACGCTAATTCCGTTATATCTTACTTGACAGCAAAATCAGTAACGGAACCAGAATTCTTCTTTGATTACACCTTAGATGAAGATAACCATTTCGGCAACTTGTTTTGGGCTGATTCGACGTCATGTTCTGACTATGCCTTTTTTGGTGATGTGCTAGCTTTTGATTCAACGTACAGAACAAATGTATATCGGAGGCCCCTTGTAATGCTTGTTGGCGTCAATCACCACCATAGTACCACGATTTTCAGCTTTGGGTTGCTAGGTGATGAAACCGTGGACACATACACTTGGTTGTTGTGGACATTCTTGGTAGCAATGCATAGTAAGAAGCCGAAATCAGTGGTTACAGATGGTGACAAGGCTATGCACAAGGCAATAAAGACAGTGATGCCTGAATCCGTTCACCTGAATCCGTTCGACGATTGTGTTGTTGGCATCTAGAGCGAAATGTTCAGAAAAATGTCCAGGATGGGAACTTCACTCGTGCATTTTGCAATTACATGATGAATTTTATGACCAAAGATGAGTTTGATCTCCAATGGTTTAGCATGGTGGAAAAATTTGGATTGAACAACAATGAGTAGGTGAGTACAATGTATTCGAAACTAAAGTAGTGGGTTGAAACTTTTCTTCGAGATAGCTTTTTTGGAGGAATGCGAAGCACGCAACGTTGTGAGAGTATGAATTCGTACCTTAATCGATTTGTTCATTGTAGGTTGAAGATGTATAAGTTCCTGAAAAACATCGATAGGGCATTGGACCGCATTCGAAATACATTCAATGATTATCAATGTAGTACCACTACACCTGTATACGGTACTCATTGGTTGGGGCTAGAGAAACATGTTGCTCAAACGTACACAAGAAATGTACTCTTCCTTGTGCGGGAAGAAATCCGAGAAGAGGCATCACTTAGCATAGTAAATTGTGTGCAAGATGTGGATAACTACACGTATACATTCAAGAAATTTGGAAATGCAAATCATATTTGGACAACTCGATTCATACCATCGGTAAATCATATCCATTGCTCATGCAAAATGTTTGAGACAGCAGATCTACCATGTAGCCACAGTTTCAGTGTAATGAAAGCCATGGACATGCAACATATACCATCATCACTTATACTCGATCGATGGACCACCCGTGCAAAAGACTTTTTAGCCATCAAGTACGCATGTGAGGCAACGCCTACACTAATCATGGAAAAGACCAGGTATGGATCATTGAGTTCTAAATGTAGCAAAATGTGTTATTTCGCATCGAAGTCAGATGATGGATTTAAAGAGACCAACGGAGAGATTGATAAATTGACATTGCGCATGCAAGAGTTAATGCCATCTTCTCCTATTAATTCACAAAATGTGTCGGGTGTGCAACATGTGCATAATGTCAAAGATCCTTCAATGGCAGCAACAAAAGGTTCAGTTCGACGCAAGAAAAATGCCGGTGTGAAGCAACGTAAGTGTGGCAAATGTGGGCAACCTGGTCACACTGCAAAGACATGCCATGGCAACGTGCGAACCAACAACAGTTCAGTATCAACCAATGCTGTACACATGTACGAACAAAATTTGACACAAAACAATGACATGAGTTATGGTTGCTCTTCCACGGGTCCATCGTATTCATTCACATTCCCAGTCAATGATGATTATGGAGGAGACACGAAACATGATTTAGAATATGGTAATATAGGTTTCGATCCTTCGTCATCAACATTCGACATGCACGGATACCCTTGGTGGGGGACAACACAACGTTGATAGCATAAGTTCGTAGGCCACTGCTCTGAGCAGTTTTTGTTTTGTTTGATATTACTTTTACTTTAAAATCCATGTACTCTAAACACTTGTGGGTACTCTGTATGTAGCATGCAGGTTGTTTGCATGTAGTTTTGTTGTATTTAGTTATGAATCAGCTAAAGTTTAGGTGGCGTAAATAACTGTTGTTGAAAATAGAAGATACAGTAATGGTTGCATTAATTTCCATTAAGAACCTAACATCTGGACCTCAATATTAGGTGAACATTCGAAATGGAAATTAGTGATTGTAACCTCACCATGATTACATTCTGTTACTCTCATGCATCGATCTTGTTCCATTGTTAGAGAGCATTTTGCATACAAATTGGTTGCTACAATGTTCGTACTAGTAAGTAACCATAAAGTGGTACTGGTAGTAAACACGTTATTTCCATTTATCACATCCAATAATGTATACATAAGGGCTAAATACTTTTACATCATCGTATGTACTAGGCTCTATGTGCATCTACATATATTAACATCAAAGAAATGATACTGAATAAATGTGGACATTTACATGGTGTTCAAAATATCATAAAGAGTGGCAATATTACAACATTGCATGTTTTCTCATTTTCCAAAAAAATTTTGTTGTCTAACAGTGACAGGATTTGACCTATAACCACTACTGTTGGTTAAGTAAACAATTTTAGGGCTTTTGATTATTATGTCATGGTTCAAATAATAATTTCTAAAGCTTTTTCATTTTTGGTAAAGTCAAATACAATATCTCTTCACATACTTTAATTATAAATTTAACTCGATTTTATATTCCGGCTACTGCCTATGAAAATATTTATTATGTTACAAGTAATTTATGGCAAGGAAGTACAAACAGATGTATAGAAAGCTTTTAATAATTGACGGAGCTCTACTGAAAAGTAAAATGAAAAGGTAGGGATCTCTTTCTATCATAAATAATAAATGTTGAAGCTCAAGTAGTCCGAATCATTTCTATCGTAATCTCGATACATAAAAGAGATATAATAGCTTATATACATATTAGAGAAATACAATGTAATACAATCAAATTTGCTCGATAATAATGTTCACGGCGTAACGGTACATCACCAATGTGTCATGCAGCAAGATGGTGTACTTAGACATTCAAACCCTTCACAAAAAGCATGATATGAAAATAAACTTTGAGATACAAACAACTACCATAATAATGTAGATAAAGAGAATGTGGCTAAATAAGAGAGTTAAGGTGCAAGGCATAAGCAGTCATGCTTGTAATAGTGTTCCGAGTGTCTTTGTTTACTATCAAAATTATAAATTTCAGAGGATAAGAGGAATCATTTATAAAATTCACAAATAAAATCCGAAGTACCAGTAAAAACACATAATCAAAAGAAACAAATTGACATGTATATATCAAATCATCGACTTCTAACCATAATATGGGCTCGATAAGCATCAGAGGTGTCAGAGGTGCAACTTACAATCGAGAGCATTATGTAATCATATATTCATGTGTACTCAGACTCGGTGGCTGAATACCAAAAACAATATATACAGTCATATATTCAGCCTTGCTCAAGACTGATGGGAAAGCCTTGTTAGCATTTACAACTTCCACCTCATAAGGGATCATTCGTTGCGGCAATGTCCCGGATTCGAGTCACCTCCACCGCATGTGGAAAATCAAAAAATAGAAATAAATTAGTAATATACAAACTTGTTGGATAGGACAATGAAATTAGCTTTCACTTAAAAGTGGTGTTTCCACATCTTCGTCTTTGTCATTGTTTGACCTTTCATCTATATTGAGCAAGCAAGCGAAGCACATAGATCATCTAACAAAACAAAAATGCTGCTAGAAAACAAATAAGATAAGAGATAGTCAGAAACAATTGTGAGCACAGGAGAGTGAGAAGGCGAGAGAGATTACCATGCATAACAATACTGAAACCTTTACAGTTAAATGGGGAGTTGGTAGATAGGAACTGTAAGGATTCCCGTTTTGTTGATTGGCTTATTTCGTAGGCAAACCACAAGTTGGGGTTTGGTTGTAAGGGTAGTCTAAGTGATTTGTTGAAGATCAAAGACCCTTTCCAAGACCTCAAGAGGACAAGCACCAAAGGTATATCTAGTGCTTACTTTGCCTTGAAGAGATATAGTTGCACACACACACAACATGCATAACTCTTATTCTTGAATGTTGTGTTTATATTTTGTGTGCATTGTGCTTTATTGATTATTCAATATCTCTTCTTGCATTTAATTGATTGCATCTTGTTCTATGAAATGCCATGACATGATAGGCATTATGATGCATTCAATACCCACACGTGCACTTCATGTATGTTAGTCTTAAATGTGGTGTAATTCGTTTCCGTTTGTGTGATCGGAAACGTCCACGCTTGCACGATGGTGTGCATGTCTTAGCGTGATGGTTGACCACTTGAGAAGGTCTCATTCTTCTCTTGGATAAGTGTTAGATTTGGTTTGGTTATTTGGAGTAAATGTCTAGTTTCAAAAGATTGGATTTCAAGGTTTTAAGTGTTTTCAAAACTGACCTTTGTATGGTCTTGTGACCATAACTTTTTATGAAAAGATTGAAATTGAGTTTTGTAAAATTTTGGACAAACTAGATTCTCATACCTTTCCAACGGTATATTATTCGTAATATTTCATGACCGTTTGGATTGGTTTTGAAATTTCCAAAGTGACCACTAAAACAGGGCATCACAGCTGTTATCCGAATCTGACCTTTGGTCACTCAAATGACCATAACTTTTTCTACAGTATCCAAATCATGTTTTTTTAATTGGAGTAGAAAGTAGACTTCCATACCTTTCCAACGGTATATTATATGAAAGGTTTCGATGTCGTTTGGTCATGTTTTGAGTCGCTTGAAAATCAAGCTTTGTGCTGTGACGCCCGCCGCGGTTTCAGTGCCGCGGTTTTTGACAGCGGCAGTCGAGCGACAGCAACGTCCTTGCTGTGCCGCGGCTACAGTGCCGCGGTTGAGCAACCGCGGCAGGCGAGCCATAGAGATATTTTTAGTGCATTTTTCCAAAACGACCACACTTCACTTATGGCCCCTATATATATAACACTTTGACTTTAGGTCACATAAGAGAGTTCATATCAGATTTCATACTTAGGATATTTTTCAAAGAGAAGAAAAATTCCAAGAACTCATTTTTATTCACTCAAACACTTTTTCATGATCATCAATCATCATCTAGCATCATCTTAGATCATCTAGATGTCATCTAGCATGGATTCTTTATCATACTTTGCTTGGTAAGCTTTTCACTAATATCTTACATATTTTGTGTTTAATTTATCTAGCAATCTCAATTAATTACTTGATTGTTATTTTGTATGCTTTAGATACAAAATTGAGATTAGTATGATGTATGTTTGAGAAGTTGTATTGTGCTAGCATATTAGGTTTTGTGCTTGATATTGATTAGCTTAACTAATTGACATGTCCTTTAGTTTTGATATCTAGGATTGTTCTTAATTGCAAATTAATCATCTTAGATAAGCATATAGGGTTTCCCTTGCTCTATGTTGCATTTTGGATATTTTCACATATTCACTTAGGGTTGTATTCTCTTCAAGAAAAGGTAAGTCTTGTGTGTAGCAATCGGGATTAGGTTGCTTAGATCACAAGCAAATTGGACTAGGTTCACTCATACCGGGATTAGGTAGGTGTGTGATTACTTCCGGGATTAGGTTGTAATCGTTTGCACATTTAGTGGATTCAAGGTTCGAGTGTGGCTTACTTACATAGCCCGTGGTTTTTCCCGTGAGGGTTTCCACGTAAAAATCAAGTGTTGATTTAATTTCCGCACCATATTACACTTGCTTGTTTATATTATCTTGAGGGTAAATTCGTAATTTTGACTAACACGAAAAATTGGGTAAAAAGCGTAAAATCTATTCACCCCCCCTCTAGATAGGTTTATACACACCGTGCTATATTTAGTTTCAATTGGTATCAGAGCGGGTTCCTAGACATACATAGGTGATCCTTGCTTTTTTTTTTTGGTGTGTTTTGCATTTTGTGTGATTTTTGATCATTCATACATTTGCATTCATTTCATTCATTCATAAACACTATGAGTGGAAACGGTGGAAATGGTGGTGGCCACGAAGGAGCTTCTAGCACAAGGCCTCCACTTCTTACCGGATTGAACTATTCCCAATGGAAAGGGAAGATGGAATCCTACATATGCCAAATTCATGACCGTGCATGGATGGCGGTGGAAGACGGATATGATCTCCCTATGATGACTCCCGCGGGTGGAGGACAAGATGTTTTGAAGCCTAAGGCGCAATGGAACGCGCAAGAGTTTGAGGCTTCAAAGTGGAATAGGAAGGCGATGCATGCCATTATGTGTGCAATGGATGAGAATCAGTACAAGCTTATTCAGAATACTCAGATTGCAAAAGTGGCATGGGACATCCTTCAAGTTGCACATGAGGGAACCGAGGTGGTGAAGGAGTCCAAGCTTCAAGTCCTCCAAACTCAATTTGAGTTACTTAGGATGGGAGAGGATGAATGCTTCAATGACTTCGAAATCAAATTGATGGACATAGTAAATCAAAGCCATCAACTCGGAGACCCGTATTCGGATATGAGAGTCAAGCAAAAAATTATGAGATCTCTCCCCGATAGATTTGAATCAAAGGTGACGGCCATAGAAGAAAATAGTGGCTACATGGATATGAAGCCAAGTGAGGTAATTGGGCGTCTCCTTGCATATGAGTCTAGGAAGGCTCCTAGCACCACTACTCCTCCTAAGAAGTCTAAAGGAATAGCTTTGAAAGCATCTAAGGATGCAAAGGAGCCAAAGCATGATTCGGATGAAGACCTTGCCTTATTTGTGAAAAGGTTTAACAAGGTTATGGGGTTCAAGAAGAAGAAGGGATTTGGGTCAAGAGGACAAGATTTGAAGAAAAAGAATTCCTTCAAGAAGTTTGAGCCTAGACAAGAGAGGACCGAAAGGAAAGGGGTCCGATGCTTTGAGTGTGGTGGGATTGGTCACTTTGCCCCCGAATGTGCGAATCACAATGAGAGGAAGAAGGGTAAAGTGATGGCCGCCACTTGGAGTGGGAGTAGTGATGACTCCAATGAGGAAGATGAGTCTTCAAGTGAAGAAGAGCTCATGGCTAACTTCCTAGCTTTTGCCTCATCTCACAAGAGCAAAAGTGCTAGTGAAAAGGAGGAATTGAGTCAAGAGGAAATTGACTCTAGTGAAGAAGAAAGTGACTCCTCTTCTAGTTCCAAAAAGAAATTTGTGAAGCAAAAGGTGCTTGCTAAATACCATGCCGAGTTCAATGATTTAGCAATTAAAAGCACAAGAAAGATTGAGAGGTTGAGAGAAGAGAACCTTGAACTTTCGGCTCACAATGACCACTTAAGTGAACAAGTGGAAAGATTGAAGAGGAGAGAGGATAAGTTAATTGAGGAGTTAGACTTATCCAAGAGAAGTGAAGAAGGCTTGAAGAGGGAACTTGTTGAAGTTAAAGGGTCCTTGGCTAGGATAGATTCTAGCACCAAGAAGCTTGATCATTTACTTGGTGTTGGAAAGAGTCCAAGTGACAAGAGAGGTCTTGGGTATGAAGATGGCAAGAAAGTCTCAACCTCTAACAAGACAGTGTTTGTCAAGAGCTTGAAGAACGAAGAAACTTCATTTGTGCAACCTCCTAGGAAGAAGTTAGAAGTAGGACAATGTTCTAATGCACAAGTGAAAATGGGGCCAAGAAGGAAATCTCAAGCTCAACCCCCTAGGGTCCCTCAAGCCAACACTCCTCCCAAATTGGCTCACAAAGGAAAGAGACCAATCATGCAACCTCAAGCTTGGAAGCAACCTAGACCGGTTCAACAACGAAGATGGATTGAACCCACTTATCCACAAAGACATGGACGAGCTCCCATGCGTGCACAAAGACGAGGTATGATTCCTTTTTTCATCCCTATTTGTCACTTTTGTGGTTGTGATGGTCATATTAGACCAAATTGCTTTCAATATATTAAAATGTGTAGAAAACAAAGCATGATTGAAAAGAGAAAGAATAGAGCCAAGATGCATGTTTCTAGGAATGAAAATATTGATTTGCATGATCCTAGAAATAGTAGAGCACATGTACCAAAGACCACTAAAAAAGCTAAAATTGTTGCTAAGTGGATTAGAAAGAATGAAAATGTTTGCCATGTTGCACAAATAGCCTTGAAGGCAAATTCTTCTAATTTTTGGTATTTGGATAGTGGGTGCTCTAGGCACATGACGGGAAACAAGAGTTTCTTCGAGACTCTTGTTATGGAGGAAGGTGGAAATGTCACTTTTGGTGATGGATCCAAAAGAAATGTTGTAGGGAAAGGAACCATTTCCGTTCCCGGATTACCCTCCTTATCCAATGCTTTATATGTTGATGGCTTGAAAGCCAATTTAATAAGCATTTCACATCTTGGTGATGAAGGATATTCCGTCTTGTTTTCTAAAGATTATTGCTCTATCCTTAAACCCGATGGACAAACCTTGTTAAAGGGCATGAGATCTAGCGACAATTGTTATTGTCTTGAAGCTAGTATTGTATCTAATCATGTGTCCATGGATGAGCAAATTGAGTTGTGGCATGAAAGACTTGGCCACATGAACTTTAGGGATCTACGGACCCTTGGAAAGTTCAATTGTGTGCATGGCCTCCCTAAGCTTGGGAAGAAAGCCAATGGTATTTGTGGACCTTGCCAACAAGGAAAGCAAACTAAAAGCATGCACAAAAAGGGTAAGTATCTCACCACCAAGGAGCCTTTAGAGCTTCTCCACATGGACCTCATGGGTCCCATGCAAACCGAAAGTTTGGGTGGAAAGAGATACATTTTTGTTTGTGTTGATGATTTCTCTAGGTTCACATGGACATATTTTCTTAGAGAAAAATCCGAAACTTTTGATAAGTTTAAAATGCTTTGTACTAAATTACAAAATGAAATAAATTCTAGTATTAAAAGCATTAAACGGATTAGAAGTGACCATGGGAGAGAGTTTGAGAATGCTTCTTTTGAAACCTTTTGTAATGGTTTAGGCATCTCCCATGAGTTTTCTGCTCCTAGGACACCTCAACAAAATGGAGTTGTTGAGAGGAAAAATAGGGTCCTTCAAGAGAAGGCCCGTGTGATGTTGCTTAGCAACAATGTCCCTAGGAACCTATGGGCCGAAGCCATCAATACGGCTTGCTATATAGGAAATAGAGTGTTCCTAAGGCCCGGTACTAGAAACACCTCCTATGAGTTATGGAAAGGCAAGAGGCCAAATGTTAGCTACTTCCACACTTTTGGAAGCAAATGCTACATTTTGAATGACCGTGATCAACTTGGCAAATTTGATGCTAAGAGTGATGAGGGTATTTTTATTGGCTATGCCTTAAATAGTAGAGCCTATAGAGTTTTCAATTTAAAGACTCTAAGTGTTATGGAATCATCCAATGTCGTATTTGATGATACTAGGCTCAAGTCAAATGATCATGAGGAGGAGGTTATTTTTAGTGATGGTTCTCCTTTGGAGGAGGTTGTGGTGTCGCCTAATGTTGGGACATCTAATGTTAACAATGATGACACACAACCTATTGATAGAGTTCCTCTCTTGGACTCTAAAGAACCCGCTCCATGGGTTAGGAAACTCCATGATAAAGAAGATATCATTGGAGAGGTAAATGAGGGTGTTAGGACAAGACGTCAACTTGCTAATCTTATTAGCTATACATGCTACACCTCTCAAATTGAACCCAAAAAGGTTGAAGAAGCCTTAAATGATGAATTTTGGGTTCTTGCCATGCAAGAAGAGCTAAACCAATTCGAAAGGAATGAGGTTTGGACTCTAGTTCCTAGGCCTAAGACCACTAATGTCATAGGCACAAAATGGATATTTAGGAACAAATCCGATGAGGATGGCAACATAGTGCGGAACAAGGCTAGACTTGTAGCACAAGGGTACTCTCAAATTGAGGGTATCGACTTTGAGGAGACTTTTGCTCCCGTTGCCCGCTTAGAGTCTATTAGGCTTCTCTTGTCCATCTCTTGTGTGCACAAGTTCAAATTGCACCAAATGGACGTCAAGAGTGCCTTCCTCAATGGCTTCTTGCAAGAGGAAGTGTTTGTTGAACAACCTAAGGGGTTTGTGGATGCACACCACCCCAATCATGTTTATTGCCTTAAGAAGGCACTTTATGGGTTGAAACAAGCACCAAGGGCTTGGTATGAGCGCCTCACTCAATTTCTTGTTGACAACAACTACATAAGAGGTAGTGTTGACAAGACACTATTCATCAAGAGAGACAATGATGAGCTTTTCATAGCTCAAATATATGTTGATGATATAGTTTTTGGCTCCACCAACAACACCAAAGTCCAACAATTTGTTGATGTCATGTCTCATGAATTTGAGATGAGTCTTGTTGGTGAGCTTAGTTACTTCCTAGGTGTGCAAATTAGGCAACTAGATGATGGGATTTTCATATCTCAAGCCAAATATGCCAAAAACCTAGTGAAGAAGTTTGGTCTTGAAAAAGCCAAACATTGTGACACTCCTATGAGCACCACTTTGAAGCTAAGCAAGGATGCTAGTGGAAAAAGTGTGGACCAAACCTTATATCGTGGCATGATAGGGAGCTTGCTCTATTTGACCGCAAGTAGGCCCGATATATCATTTAGTGTAGGAGTTTGTGCTAGGTACCAATCCGATCCCAAGGAGTCCCATCTTTCTTCGGTTAAGAGAGTCATTCGATTTGTGAATGGGACTTCTAATTATGGGATTTGGTACTCATTTGACACTAATCCTAGTCTTGTAGGATATAGTGATGCGGATTGGGCAGGAAATTGTGATGATAGGAAGAGCACATCGGGCGGTTGCTTCTTTCTAGGCAACAACTTGGTGTCTTGGTTTTGCAAGAAGCAAAACTCAATTTCCTTGTCCACGGCCGAGGCCGAGTACATAGCCGCGGGGAGTGGATGCACTCAACTTATATGGATGAAGCAAATGCTAGTAGACTACGGATTCAACCAAGGTACTCTCACTCTCTTTTGTGATAACATGAGTGCTATTAATATTTCCAAGAATCCGGTTCAACATTCTAGAACTAAGCATATTGACATCCGCCATCACTTCATTAGAGAGCTTGTTGAAAATAAATGCATAGTACTTGAATATGTAGATACTAATGATCAACTTGCGGACCTATTTACTAAACCCTTAGATGCTACTCAATTTAAAACTCTTAGTAGATCTATTGGGATATGTCTTGTGGAGTGATGTGTTCTATAATTGACCCCATATGGGGAACTCAAGCAAAGAGAGCTATTTTGCATTCTTGTACTTGCAAAAAAAATTTTGAAATAACTTATGCCTCTTCTTTTGATTGCTTGAGTAAGCTTGGTTGTACATATGTATATATGTCTATAAGTGTGAACCTTGCTTGTTTACAATCCATGTCATATTTATGTTCAAACATGCATTTTTGGACTAGGAGATTTACATAGGAAGTATGATGTGAATGACCTATAGTTATCTCCATGACATGATGATTCTTAAATAACATGCTAATGCTAAACGAAAAAGCATGAAATTCATATAACATGCTCTCATGAAAAGCATGAATTAATGATTGCATATTCTTAAAATGCAAAACTTGTGTGAAAGCTTATGAGACTCAAAATGAATAAAGGATCTTGTATCCGTTCAAAGGAATTTACATTCCAAATGTCTCTCTTTCTTTATTAGTTGAACATGGTTACTATCATACGGATATCTTATCCGGAAAAATCAAATAGGGTGCAAAGTCGCTCATGCCATGTTTCGCTTATAAAGTTGGATATAGTTAATCTTAAATTGAAATCAATAATCTCTATATCCTTGCTTTTCCCATGACATTGGTGAAATTGGTTTGACTTCTAATTAGAAACCTTTGTCATTTGCTTTGCCAAATACCATTGTATTTTGGACTTGAATGCTATATGTCTTGTATGCAAAGCATGTTGGATTCACACATCTTCTCAAATAAATCTCCTTGTTTCTCTCAAATTAATTGAAGTGCATAAAGTGACTTATATGTATATGCAAATCTTGCATGCTTCTATCTCTCGTTGCTATGAGTGACCCGGTTGGGGACTACTCTTTTGCCTATATCATGACAAAAAGGGGGAGCAGGATATGGTAAGGGGAGTTGCAAAATATAGAAGCTATTGTGCATTTTGGGGAGAACATACATTGAGGGGGAGTAACCCTTTGAGGGGGAGCATTGCATTTATCATACATTGCATACATTTGGTAATGTTGTGCCTAAATTCTAAAAATGCAAATGCTTGGTATTGTTCTCACGTGATTAATCTCACACTTTTCTTGTATGGGAAATGTTAGAAACTTTTTTCAAGGATTGATTATTCTACAAGAGGATTGAAGACTTCAAGTTGCATTCTCTTATCTCTTTGTAATGTAGAATATCATTGTAGTCCCGTAGTTTCTTTTTTTTTTTTTGTGAGGAACCATGTGAGTGGTGGTTTTGTCACGAAATAGCCAAAGGGGGAGATTGTAAGGATTCCCGTTTTGTTGATTGGCTTATTTCGTAGGCAAACCACAAGTTGGGGTTTGGTTGTAAGGGTAGTCTAAGTGATTTGTTGAAGATCAAAGACCCTTTCCAAGACCTCAAGAGGACAAGCACCAAAGGTATATCTAGTGCTTACTTTGCCTTGAAGAGATATAGTTGCACACACACACAACATGCATAACTCTTATTCTTGAATGTTGTGTTTATATTTTGTGTGCATTGTGCTTTATTGATTATTCAATATCTCTTCTTGCATTTAATTGATTGCATCTTGTTCTATGAAATGCCATGACATGATAGGCATTATGATGCATTCAATACCCACACGTGCACTTCATGTATGTTAGTCTTAAGTGTGGTGTAACTCGTTTCCGTTTGTGTGATCGGAAACGTCCGCGCTTGCACGATGGTGTGCATGTCTTAGCGTGATGGTTGACCACTTGAGAAGGTCTCATTCTTCTCTTGGATAAGTGTTAGATTTGGTTTGGTTATTTGGAGTAAGTGTCTAGTTTCAAAAGATTGGATTTCAAGGTTTTAAGTGTTTTCAAAACTGACCTTTGTATGGTCTTGTGACCATAACTTTTTATGAAAAGATTGAAATTGAGTTTTGTAAAATTCTGGACAAACTAGACTCTCATACCTTTCCAACGGTATATTATTCGTAATATTTCATGACCGTTTGGATTGGTTTTGAAATTTCCAAAGTGACCACTAAAACAGGGCATCACAGCTGTTATCCGAATCTGACCTTTGGTCACTCAAATGACCATAACTTTTTCTACAGTATCCAAATTATGTTTTGTTAATTGGATTAGAAAGTAGACTTCCATACCTTTCCAACGGTATATTATATGAAAGGTTTCGATGTCGTTTGGTCATGTTTTGAGTCGATTGAAAATCAAGCTTTGTGCTGTGACGCCCGCCACGGTTTCAGTGCCGCGGTTTTTGACAGCGGCAGTCGAGCGACAGCAACGTCCTTGCTGTGCCGCGGCTACAGTGCCGCGGTTGAGCAACCGCGGCAGGCGAGCCACAGAGATATTTTTAGTGCATTTTTCCAAAACGACCACACTTCACTTATGGCCCCTATATATATAACACTTTGACTTTAGGTCACATAAGAGAGTTCATATCAGATTTCATACTTAGGATATTTTTCAAAGAGAAGAAAAATTCCAAGAACTCATTTTTATTCACTCAAACACTTTTTCATGATCATCAATCATCATCTAGCATCATCTTAGATCATCTAGATGTCATCTAGCATGGATTCTTTATCATACTTTGCTTGGTAAGCTTTTCACTAATATCTTACATATTTTGTGTTTAATTTATCTAGCAATCTCAATTAATTACTTGATTGTTATTTTGTATGCTTTAGATACAAAATTGAGATTAGTATGATGTATGTTTGAGAAGTTGTATTGTGCTAGCATATTAGGTTTTGTGCTTGATATTGATTAGCTTAACTAATTGACATGTCCTTTAGTTTTGATATCTAGGATTGTTCTTAATTGCAAATTAATCATCTTAGATAAGCATATAGGGTTTCCCTTGCTCTATGTTGCATTTTGGATATTTTTACATATTCACTTAGGGTTGTATTCTCTTCAAGAGAAGGTAAGTCTTGTGTGTAGCAATCGGGATTAGGTTGCTTAGATCACAAGCAAATTGGACTAGGTTCACTCATACCGGGATTAGGTAGGTGTGTGATTACTTCCGGGATTAGGTTGTAATCGTTTGCACATTTAGTGGATTCGAGGTTCGAGTGTGGCTTACTTACATAGCCCATGGTTTTTCCCGTGAGGGTTTCCACGTAAAAATCAAGTGTTGATTTAATTTCCGCACCATATTACACTTGCTTGTTTATATTATCTTGAGGGTAAATTCGTAATTTTGACTAACACGAAAAATTGGGTAAAAAGCGTAAAATCTATTCACCCCCCCTCTAGATAGGTTTATACACACCGTGCTATATTTAGTTTCAGGAACCATGGCGATACACAGTTTCAAAAATTAAGCTAATATGGTTTGAAGTACCACTCTAAGGAACCAAACCGAGATTCAATCCAAATATGTTCAGTACGTATATAACAGATATACTTATATACCAAGTAAAAAATCTAAGGCACCTTTTAAATTATTTAATAGAAGCTTATGGATACGGTACACATGATATTTCTAGTTTTCACTAAATCAAGATTCATTTAGCATTAATTGACAAATGATCCATTTTTGTTTGCTTCCTGCAACTCCTACAACATATGTTTGTCAACTATTGAATCTTCCACACCTTCGAATAAGATTATTACCAATGTCTTGATGGTAAGTGCGCTTCTTCAGCCTCAGAATCTCCGAGGCTCAAGTCACATGGCTACTATTCTCAACAATAGCTATAAAAGGAAACGTCAACATCAATTGTTTTAGTTTATGGAGTCATTTTCATAAAATTCACACTAATTGTTGGTTCCAATTGACTTGAATGGTTCTAGCACAAGCATTCAAAAATAACAGGTCTATAATGTAATTATTACTATAGGATGAAGGGTAAATTTCATCCGTCTTTATGTTCGAGGCCCCAAATACTTAATTTTATTTCCTTAGGAGAAATAAGAATCTAAAACTTTCCCAATTTTTAACCAAAATCATACAACTCTCTATCATGATGAACCTAAATGAAGCAGAACATGCAGGGTCAAAAACCAGTTTTCAAGAAAATGCACAAGGAAAACAGAAGAACCACATCATCTCTAATCAACAAAGCATAATGCAAGCTTTACACGTATTGCTTAATTTTCAATTATTTGGAAGAGAAGAGAAGACCTTGTATGGGTCCCAAGAAAACCCAGGAGAGTGTTAGAGATATAAATAAGAAGCTTCCTTCAAACCCAAATCACAAAAGCCGAATGTAAACACTGCTAATAATCCTTTGACATAAACCCAGATAGCAAAAAATCTCAAAATTCCAAAACTCATCCTCCTATTTCATTTTCCTTCATAACATGACCTGCACAACAAATGTAATTTACTTAGGAAACACACACATTCGATAACGGATAACAGGCAGTAAATTATCAAGCAAAAAAACAAGCGCTAAATTCATTTTAATTAGAGTAGAAAATGTTAATGAATTAGACTGGATTCATATGGAGTACTTACTGTTGGTTACTACGACAAAGTCTTCACTACTTTCGCCCGCCCGCTCAACTTTAATGGGGGACGAGGTCTCTTATTTCCGATAGTATCCAATTCTGCATGTTGTATGGCATTTTGTTTTAATTCCTCAAGACGGGTATTTGTAGGATATGTTGCCAGTTGACGTGCCAGCAAGAGGCCTTGATTGTCCGAGTTGTACTACAATAAAAGTAGAATATGTAATTAAATGACATGATCTCAATGGAAAATTGTAACTGTATATCGTATCAACACTTACAGTTGCAATGATTTCAGGGTTAAAAGCCAAGGAACAATCATTTAAGAACATGCAAACAAAAACCCCACAGTCGAATTCGTTTTGTTATGTGGGACCCACAGGAGACTCTATCGAGAAGCTTGCAAATGAAAAGGACGAACCGAACACACTATTTATTTCCGTTTCCAACACATAATCCAATGAAATCAACTGAAATACAATCAAAGGATCAAAAACACATAATGAATTCATAAACGGGTACTGTAAATGTATTTGCCAGCATATATATATATATATATATATAAATAATTTGCCACAAACTGTAATTTAACTTTTACCAATCTTCGAACTTGATTTACCCTACTTTGGTCGTTTTTCCTACGACTTGGTAGAGAGTCCCAAATCTCAACCTTACGGTCCTTAATCTTGACAAGTGCAGTGTACCAATGATTTTTCAGATTGTTAATAGGGATATAAATCTAAAAAAACAAAATAATGGTTGAAAATACAAGATATAATTTATCAATAGAATAATATTGTTTAGAGGCAAGAGTACCTACTGCAGCATTTCGATGAAATGTATAATGTATAATCAAACAGAAAAGTCAAAAGTAGTGTTCAAACACATAATGAGATAGGAACTCACCAGTTCACATCAATCCAACTCATACATGTAATCTTCTTTAAAGGTACTGTGTATCTCGGACAACCGGCCCATTCTACCGTCTTTACTAGTAAGTGAAATGTACTGTTGTTGGCATACATGGAAGGAAATTAGTTAAGAAACCACAAACGAACAAGACAATCAATATATAACTGCTTGAGTAAGTTTTAGTTAACAATATATAAATATATGTATAAGTTATGTTGAAGGAAAAAACCTATTACCGCAAATTGTGTTGGAAAATATCAATACAGAGATGCTCGTTTTCTCTTGGCAGTGCGTGCGTTGTTATCAGCAACCAAACTAATGATCTACACATGTAGAGAACAAAAATTGATAGAGTACAACAGGAAAAATACTGTAGTTCATAAATAATTAATGATGTACAGAGCAATAACATTTTATACATAGAAAAATCAAATAGAAACATAGGGTACAACCTCACTGTCAACCCACTATGTCGGCGCAAGTGTCCTGAAACTTTTATGGCTGACAATAATCTGATTACTACAAAAATCAAAAATACCCCTATTACTGGTATAGAATAAAGCAACCAATCTGAATTGATATTCCACATATCATAAATGGGTAGCAAGATTGCCACCTAAATTTATAATTTAAGCAGCCACAATTGAAATACAAATGTCACATATCAAATTTTAATGTTTACTTACCTCTGTAAGGATTCCCATATCTTGATTGGCTTATTTCGTGGACAAACCACGTGTTGGGGATTTTATGTAAGGGTAGATTAAGTGAATGATATTCAAGCTCAAGACCCTCTCATGTCCTCAAAGTTGATAAGCACCAAAGGTAAATTTCTATGTGCTTAATTTGCTTTGAAGAGATTAGTTGCACACACACACTCACATCTCATGCTTAACTCATTTTCTTGTATGTTGTGTTTGTGTTGTTATTATGTGCATTCATGATCATATAACATCTCTTCTTGCATAAATATTGATTGCATCTTGTGATTTTAATGTTGAAACTAATTATAGCAAGGTGTGTATAAAACTATCTAGAGGGGGGGTGAATAGATTTTAACAAATATTACCCAATTTTCGCATGCAAGTCAATTTTACGAAAATGGCCCTACTAGTCAAAAAATACAAGCAAGTGTAATATAGTGCGGAATTTAAATAACACTTGATGTATATGTGGAAACCCAACCACTGGGAAAAACCACGGGCTGTATAGTGCGCCACACTCGGAACTCGAAATCACTAATTGAAATGAAGTTTACAACCTATGTAGACCTCGTCTAACACTCCGGTCTGTAACCCCTCACTTCTACCCTGCGGGCCTTTATTAGCAACCCTATTCCAATTTGCTTGAGGCCTAAGCACTCTTAGCCCCAAGACTTACTTCTCAATGAAGAGGAACAACCTAAGTGAATATGTATGAATATTCAAAATGCAAATTAGAGCTAGGTTACTCTATATGCTTATCTAGGATAATGATTTTGCAATTAAAACAATCCTAGATATAAATGGCTAGATGACATGTCAAATAGCTTAGCTAATCAAGATTAAGCACAAAACCTAATTAGCTATCACAATACAACTTCTCAAACATACATCATACTAATCTCAAACTTGTATTCAAAGTATATTAAAATAACATACAAGTGATTAAATGAGATTGCTTGTTAAGAGAAACACAAAATATGTAAGATATTAGTGAAAAGCTTACCAAGCAAAGTATGATGAAGAATCCATGCAAGAAGACATCTAGATGATCTAAGATGATGTTAGATGATGATTGATGATCATGAAAAAGTGTTTGAGATAATAAAAATGAGTTCTTGGAATTTTTCTTCTCTTTGAAAAATATCCTAAGTATGAAATCTGAATATGAACTCTTGTAATTGACCTAAAGTCAAAGTGGCATATATATAGGGTGTCAAGATGAAGTGTGGTCGTTTTGATAAGTGACACCACAATTTTGCCATGGGCGCTCTACGTAGAGCGCTTTGTAGAGCGCCATCAGAGAGGTCGCTCTACGTAGAGCGCTTTGTAGAGCGCCTCTACAGCGCTCGAATTAAATCGATCAGGTCTGTACAGCGCCCAACGGGGGCTGTTCGTAGAGCGCTTTTGTAGAGCGCTTTTGGGAGCGCCCAGTGCAAAAATGCAATCCTAAGTCTAAGCATGACAAGGCAATTGGATATGCAAGATGCAATCAAACTAACATGCAAGAAGAGATGTTAATGAGCATTAAGGCACACAAATAAGACACACAACATACAAGGATTAAACATATGCATGAGTTGTGAGTGTGTGCAACTATCTCTTCAAGACAAGTAAGCACATAGAATTTTACCTTTGGTGCTTATCAACCTTGAGGTCTTGGAAAGGGTCTTGATCTTCAACTAATCACCTAGACTACCCTTACAACCAAACCCCAACATGTGGTTTGACCACGAAATAAGCCAATCAATTAAAGGGAATCCTTACAAATGTCATACCATGTTAGGCTTTTAGGATGCATCTTGTTTTACCTTTTTACCCTTGCATGTGCTTTTGGGTTCAAAGGAGTGGGCTCTGCTGTGCGCTAGACGTCATGCGCCGGACCAGTGCAGCCCACCAGCGCAGATCGCCCAGTGGTCCGTCGCTGGTCGTGCGCTGGTCCACCAGCGCACCATGAAATTGGTCTATGCGCTGGTGGTGCGCTGGACGTCCAGCGCAAGCTGACCAGCGCACAACGCACAATCAGGTGCGATTTTTCAAAACGACCTCACTCTACTAGAGTTGCCTATATATAGTCTTCTATGATTTTAGGTCGTCCAAGAGAGTCAAAATATCATATATTTTCCTTAGAACATTTTTTCAAGTGAAAAATCATCAAAGAACTCTCCTTTAACCACTCAAATCAAATCCCTTTTGCATCATATTTCATATTGCATCTTCTATTACTATATAGAATGCATCCATGATTGGATTTGCATCATCACAACTTGCTTGGTAAGATTTTGATTAAGTTCATCTTATTTGATTATTTTTATTATCAAGCTATTCTCTTTAATTTACTTGTATGTTTTGATCATATGATAAATACAAGATTAGAGAATTAATTGTGATGAATTGATTGAGTGTTGTATTGTGATAGATATCTAGGTTTTTATAATCTATGTTTATCTAAGCTATTATGACATGTCATTTAGCACTTGATATCTAGGATTGATTTTAATTGATTATCTCATCATCCTAGATAAGCATCTAAGGTTCCCTAGCCTTGTTTGTTATTTGAATATTCATACATATTCACATAGGTTGCATAATCTCTTCTTAGAGAATTAAGACTTGAGGCTAAGAGTGCTTAGGCCTCAAGCAAATTGGAATAGGGTTGCTAATAAAGGCCCGCAGGGTAGAAGTGAGGGGTTACAGACCGGATTGTTAGACGAGGTCTACATAGGTTGTAAACTTCATTTCAATTAGTGATTTCGAGTTCCGAGTGTGGCGCACTATACAGCCCATGGTTTTTCCCAGTGGTTGGGTTTCCACGTATACATCAAGTGTCATTTTTTAATTCCGCACTATATTACACTTGCTTGTATTTTTGACTAGTAGGGTCATTTTCGTAATATTGACTTGTATGCGAAAATTGGGTAATAATAGCTAAAATCTATTCACCCCCCCCCCCCCCCCCCCCCCTCTAGATTAATATATTGATAACATGCCTTGAGTATTTAGTTATTTACAACCTCATTGGCAAATCCGTAGAAAACACATACTCGATGATTTGAGCATCAAGTGTTTTTAGCGGGCAAGATATGTGAAAAGGGCCGTACCAAAACTTGGTTGCCTTTCCCGTACGATACTCAGACTCATATGGTGAAACTTGATACCAACTAGGCTTTCGCTTACTCGATCTGCGGGTATTTTTAACAACATTTATTGAAGTTGAAGATTGCTCCGCAAGGGTCTTCACAATGGTTTTTCTCTTTTCCTACATAATCGCGCTTCAAATGTTCACATTTAGCGCTCCCTTTTCCTATCTATTGTATTCGTTTCCGAGCATTTTTGTGTATTTAATAGGGTGTTTATAAGTGTTTCAGGAAATTAGGGAAGTTCAGGGGCAATTGTGGAGAAATTAGGGGTAAAAGTGCAATATTCGGGAATATATTGACCATTCTGTGATTTGAGCAGAATTCAGAGGTGCAGAGTGTAATTTGCCAGCAGAAGAAGGGTCAGCGCGTCACGTCAGCAACCAAACGACGCTGTTTTAGGCGTCACACGCGTCAGCATGACGCATCGCTGATGTCACCCCTTCTTCTACCTCTAGCCGGGGCATGACGACCCGACGACCCGGTTTTGACCCGGTTCAGACCCAGATCTTCTCCGACCGATTTTGGCCATTTTTCGACCAGTTTTTCTAGTGATCTCTGCCCAGATCGGCTGTTCTCCTCCTCCCGGTCACGATGGACCCATTTTGAGGCTCCCATGCAAACATTTTCCCAATCCTCCAAGTCCACCAACTTCCATGGACGTCCACACTTGCAAGCTTGGTTCAGTGGCTTCTTGCCCGCATTCCAGACATTCCAAACTCACCGGAAGACCGCGGGTTCATGCAGCAGCTTCTTTCCCGTAGTCTAGAAGGTACAAACTTGCGGGAAACGTGTAGGGAAAAATACGGTCAACGCAGCGGAAGCAAGACTAAAATCGATTTAGTATGTTTTAAAATTTTTCCTTTGATGAACCTTAACCCTTTAAAATAATTAAACATACATATAAACTAATAAAAATAAGAATACCTTTTGTCGCGTGATCCAATTGACTTACGTCGATGGTAATCCGCAAGATCTTCAATCCTAGCACGAACGTGAATCACCTAGGAGCGTGGTCTCTCTTTTCTTTGCATTGCGTACCTGAGAATGGACAAACAAACTTTCTTTTTCTTATTGTTAGTCACAAAACAACCAAAAGACTACAAAGATTATTCTGGTCACTTTTGAGTTCTCAATCTAATGATCGAAACTCGCGTGAACCTTATTCGAAGTTGTACACACAAGCCTATTGATGTATAAGCAATTAGTGTACTATCAAAAGAATAATCTCTTCTCTCTTTTTTTGTCTTGACTGAATAATCAAACACTTTTCTATGAGTATGAGAAGAAGAAGAAATTGATCAAGTAGACTAGCGGGGTTGGCCGAACCCTATAAGGTGTATTATATAGGGTGGCCGAATTCTACTTCTATTTCTATTAGGGTTGCAGAAATCTCCTTGTGATGCAATTAGGGTTGGCCGAAAATCCTCTACCAAAAAGGATTTATGCTTTACCCTAATTCCTATCAACTTTATAATCCTAACCCTAATTCAACTCATAAGTGTTTTTATTCTTTTATTGACTTAATAAAAGACTTTCCTATTTGATTAAATAAATAAACCTTATTATTTATTTTCTTACCAAATAAGTCTTTTACTTTTAGTACACTACTACCAATAGTATAACTCTAGGAAATATATTTCCTGATTAGAAAAAGATTTTGTTTCTTAATTAAATAATTAATTAATAAATTAATTAATTCTCATTTAATCAAACAATAAAATAAAATAATATTTTTGACTAATTATTTAGCCTTGCCGCCCCACATCATATATATGAGTCAAATATTATTTTCTTATTTTATTTAATCCATTGGACTTTAAATAAAAAGCCCACATGTGAACCAGACCCATTCTTACTAAAAGAAACAAGCCCACATGCCTTTCATTAATATATTAATATAATTGATCAGCCCATTAAATAAATAATGTGCAAATTATATTCTTAATATATTAAATGCAATTCTAGATGGACCCATAAATTGGTCCGGTAGAATATATCAAGTGATCCATGCAAGTCCGTGTGGATTGAGGATCTTGGCAGGCTATCAAAATTTAAGCTTCAACAGACATAACCTAATCACAATCAAAAAATGATTCACTTAGGTCCGATCCATTAATTTTAACTTATTCCACTAAAGAGCTAAAATTAAACTCTTAAATAAAGATAGAAAAGGAAGATGTTCCTTATTCATAACCCTAGACAATCATATTGGAGATAGTGTATCCTCGTGATTAATATCAATAATCGCCAAGAGTTCATAGACCGCTTATAACTCTCCAAGTTACCATATTTACTCATATGACCATGTTTTGAACTTGGATATTTTGACTTGTCCAGGAGCCATGTTTTCAATAGTCACTATCGAAAACTCAACGTTGAGATTTAATATCCAATTACCTCAAAACAACCATATGATGATATTATACTCTCATTTAATAAATGGAGCCATGATGTCCATATCTATAAATGAAGTCCTCTATCGAGGATAGACTATGCTATATAATCGTACTCATTGATAACTCAAATGATATCACTTACAACCATAAGTCCATCATTTATCTCAGGATTAAGATAGACTCTCCGATTGTCCTGATAATGAAAAGACTATTATCTATTGACGGTTCTAGATAAAGCTTTTCATTGTGATCCAGTTCAATGCACCCAGTGCACTAGATTCTTTTACTCGAAGACACTCCGATGATTTTAGACTCATCATATCTCATTTGATCCCACTCAAATGCTAGCAAAAGAATTCTACAACTTTAACAAGATAAAGGTGCCCAACCTTTAACTTAAGTTGTGAACATTATTCAAGACTAACTAAAGAATTGTGTCTTCCTCATACATATCTAGATGTACGAACAATTCTTCTTTTCTCATAGTCTTTAGACCTTATGATTATTTACTTTGACAATTATAATATTAAACTATAAATGCTATAAGATTTGTTAAACCAGAAATCACTTTATTAATATGAAAAAGATTGTCAATTACAATATTACACTCTTACTATTAAGTATAATCCTAACAATCTCCCACTTGCGCTATAGCAAATGTGTCATATCTCTCATGCCCATGTTCTCTAGATGTCCATCGAAACTCTTCTGAGGTAGAGCCTTTATGAAGGGATCTGCTAGATTTTCTGCTGACGCGATTTTGGTAATCGTCACGTCACGTCACGTCACGTCACCTCTTTGAACAATCTCCCTTAAAAGATGACACTTTCTTTCAATGTGTTTTCCTCTCTTATGACTTCTTGGTTCTTTTGAATTAGCCACTGCTCCACTGTTGTCACAGTAGATAGTGATCTGCTTATTCGCACTAGGAACCACTTCCAAGTCTATCAAGAATTGGTGGAGCCAAACAGCCTCTTTGGCAGCCTCACATGCAGCAACATACTAAGCTTCCATGGTGGAATCAGCAATACAAGATTGCTTGATACTCCTCCTTCAATAGTAAACACAGCCCCTGATGTGGATTTTCTGGAGTCAGAATCTGATTGGAAATCAGAATCTGTATACCCAACGGGAATCAAATCCCCTCCAGAGTATACAAGCATATTATCTCTCGTTCTCTTAAGATACTTGAAAATATGCTTGACTGCCGTCCAGTGATCAGGACCAGGTTTCGATTGAAACCTGCTAACTATGCCAACAGCAAAACAAATATCTGGTCTAGTACAGAGCATTGCATACATGAGACTTCCAACTGCCGAGGCATATAGAACTCTACTCATGAATTGCTCTTCATGCTCATTCTTAGGAACTTGTTCCTCAGAAAGTTTGATTCCATGTCTGAAAGGTAACATACCTTTCTTGGAATCCTGCGTGGAAAACCTAGACAAGATCTTGTCTATGTATGAAGCTTGGGATAATGCAATTGTTTTATTCTTTCTATCCCTTATTACTTGGATACCTAGAATAAAACTTGCTTCTCCTAAGTCCTTCATATCAAATTGTTTTGCTAACCATTCTTTTACTGATGTCAATACACTTACATCGTTTCCAATGAGTAGTATATCATCAACATAAAGAATCAGGAAAACCAACTTGTCGCCCTTAATCCTTTTGTATACACAAGGTTCGTCAGGATTCTGAATAAATCCAAAACCTTTGATAGCTTGATTGAACCTTATGTTTCAGGATCTGGATGCTTGCTTTAATCCATATATGGATTTCTGCAACTTGCATACCTTTTCCATTTGGCCCTTTTCAATGAATCCTTCTGGTTGCATCATGTAGATGCTTTCGTTAAGACTTCCATTAAGGAAAGCTGTCTTGTCGTCCATTTGCCAAATCTCTAGATCTAAAGATGTTGCAATGGATAAGAGTATCCTAATGGATTTAAGCATGGCCACAGGAGAGAAGGTTTCCTCGTAATCGATACCTTCTTTCTATGTATACCCTTTAGCTACTAATCTAGCTTTAAAGGTTTCCACCTTTCCATCCATACCTCTTTTCCTCTTGTATACCCACTTGTACCCAATGGGTTTTATCCTTTTAGGCAAGTCTACAAGGGACCAGACTTTGTTATCGAACATGGATTCAATCTCAGATTGCATTGCCTTTTGCCAATGGCGACTATCAACATCCTCCATTGCTTTCTTATACGTGTAGGGATCATCGTCGTCCGGGAGATTCTCCACTGATTCTCCCAGACCGATGTATCTTTCGGGTTGTTTTCTAACCCTCCCACTACGACAAGGAATGGTAGGTTGTTGATTTTGTGTTTGATCGGAACTTACAATTGGGTTAGGTTGTGTAACCTCTCGTGGAATTGTATCTCCTGACATCTTCATTCCGGACAATTCTACTTCTAGGCAGAAAATCATTCATATAGTCCTTTTCCAAAAATTTAGCATCTGTCGAAACAAATACTTTAAGATCTGAAGGACTATAGAAATAATATCCTTTAGTTTCTTTTGGATACCCTACAAATATACATGTTTCTGAACGGGACTCCATCTTCTCTGTCTTTCCTTTTAACACATGCGCAGGACAACCAAATATCCTTAAGTGTTGTAAACTAGGCTTGCACCCAGTCCACAACTCATGCGGTGTTTGAGGAACGGACTTAGATGGTACATCGTTTAGAATGTATATAGCAGTTTGTAAAGCATATCCCCGAAAAGAAATAGGAAGTGTTGAATAACTCAACATAGACCTAACCATGTCTAAAAGAGTTCTATTCCTCCTTTCTGCTACCCCATTTTGTTGAGGTGTACCCGGTGCAGAAAACTGAGAAACTATCCCATTATCAATAAGATATTGCTGAAACTCACCAGATAGATATTCTCCACCATGATCAGATCTCAAGATTTTTATGTGTTTCTCAAGCTGATTTTCTACTTCAGCTTTGAATGCTTTGAACATGTCAAAAGCATCCGACTTATGTCGCATGAGATACACATAGCCAAATCTCGAGTAATCATCTGTGAAGGTGATGAAGTACTCATATCCACCTCTAGCTTGAATGCTCATAGGACCACATACATCAGTGTGTATCAATCCTAAACATTCAGTGGCTCTTGCGCCTTTGGCCGAGAACGACCTTTTGGTCATTTTACCTTCCAAACAAGATTCACAAGTTGGTAGATCATCAACCTTTAAGTCACTTAAAGGTCCGTCACTTACCAATCTTTTAATCCTATTAAGGTTAATATGACCTAGGCGTAAATGCCATAGGTAGGTTTCATCTATTGATAATTTTACTCTTTTATGATTAGGTTCCGTTAATTCTGTGTCTAACGAGTGAGAGATATTTCTATGCAAAAAGTATAGACCATTTTCCAATGTACCTTGGCAAATAATTTTGTCATTCTTACTAATAATAAAAACTTTATTAAAAGTAACCGAATATCCAAATTTATTTAAACAAGAAACTGAAATTAAATTACTCTTGAATTGAGGTACATAATAAACGTCTATCAAATCTAAATGCCTTCTAGAATCCAAATAAACTCTAATATCTCCCACTGCACTTGCAGACACTAACGTTCCGTTGCCCAAGCGCAAATTGATTTCATTCTTACTCAGCCTTCTCCTTTCTTGGAACCCCTGCAAGGAATAACAAACATGATTAGTGGCTCCAGAGTCTATGATCCAAGAATCTGTAGAATCTGCCAGAAAACATGTTTCAAGATAATTAACATTACCTTCTTCCTTCTTATTCTGGGACTTTGGGCAATTTCTTTTCCAATGTCTCTTTTCACCACAAAGGAAGCATTTCCCTTTGATCTTGGTTACTTTCTTGGTCTCCTTCTTGATAGGCCCAAGTTGCTTTTTCTTCTATTGTTTCTTGACCTTCTTACGGGTCTTAACAGTAGCAACTTTACCAACCATATGAATCTCTTGACCTTTGCTTTTCACAAGGATCTTTTCAGCGCTTTGAACATCTTGCATCAGGCCTTGTAAGGTGTATTCCTTTTTGTTCAAAGTGTAGTCCAATTTGAACTGATCAAAGGAATCTGACAATGAATTGACAACCATATCAATTTTTGTCTTACCATCTATCTCAACGCCATGCAGTTCAGCAATGTTGAGATGTGCTATGACTTTCATCATGTGATCCTTCACAGCCTATCCAGGTTTCATCCTAAGATTCATAAAAGCAGTCACTGCCTCTCTCTTAGTCGTCCTGGACTTCATAGCAAACATCTCCTCTAGAGACATCATTATATCAGCAGCAGACTCCATTCCTTCATGCTGCTGTTGCAACACGTCGGAGATAGTAGCCATAATGTAACATCTGGCCATATCATCTGAAGTCTTCCACTGCTCATACTCATCTCTATGCATTATGCTAGATTCATTATTAGGAGCAGGTGGTTTAGGAGTAGTTAGAACAAACTTATGTTTTTCACTTTGCAGCAACAACCCAATTTTCCTTTTCCATGTGACATAATTATCTCCAGTTAAAGTGTTATCTTTCAGGATGTTCATAAGTGATAGGGTCATGATTTCTGAATAAAACAAAAATATATATGAGTAAATAATCATGATAAAGCACTTTCAAATATTTATCTTGATTTAAATAAATAACTCAATCATAAAAATTCAACGGTGATCTAACACCCATAAATGTTACGCCTCCTTTGGGAGTTCGCACCATTTACTAGTTAGACTAGGTCCCACCTAATTGTTAACATAACAACCAGCGTTTTCAATTTTAGCCTTGCAATTTTTTACAGACAAGAACTCTTGGGAGGATATCAATAAAATTACATTGAGTGTGTTACCAAGATATCGACCCTCAATTTTCTCTCACGAAAATCCCTCCTTGGGGAGTAGATCTCGTTTGAGTCAATTGTCTAGTCTATCCTTGTAAGGAAATATGTTGCTAAATTCCATTCATGGACGCTCCTTGGGGGGATTACCAATAAATAATAAAGCTCAACTAACCTTGGAGGCCATAGGTGTTACAAAACACCTTCTCCCACTCAATTATTTAAGGCATGTGATTAAATCCCATAGAATGATTTACCAAGTTATCTAGATGCCAATTTAGATACCTAAATCATTCAATGCATGTTCATACCAAAAGAGATATATGAGTGGCACTCCTATTCTATATGACATGTTATCATACAATAACAAATATTGTAATATTTATGCAAAAAATAAATAGCCACAATTTTGGTCCATCCTAGAAAAGCAAGTAAATTACAATTTGTTAGGAATACAAGATCTTCAAGTGGCCATCAACCATCCGCTCATCCCTCGGCTGCCCCATAGGCGTGCACAGCCCACAACCCCACAGAGGGGCTGCCGTGCGCAGCCCATGAGACCATATAGGGCTGCCGTGCGCAGCCCACCATGATATGGGCTTGCCATGCGCAGCCCAATCCACTCCTAGGGTGCACACGGTGCTCGTTCTAGGTTCCGGTTGCTTCATTTTCTTCATGTCTTCGAATCTTCAATATCCGAATACATTCCAGCAGTATTTAAACAAATAAAATACTGCAGCAATTTTTTTTTTTTTAATTACTGCAGTATTTATTACAAAAAAAAACTGCACTATAATAAAATTAAAAAAAAACTGCAGTAACTTTTAATACCTAAAAAACTGCACTTTTTAATTACAATAACAATAAAAGAAAACCTAGCAACTACCAAGAAGGAATTATGGCGATAATAGACCACCCTTCTTGTTACAATTGCAAAACAAAAATTATATTGAAAATCTAGGACCAAAATCGAGCAATAACAATCCACATAAAAACATATATAAAACCATACATCCACATGTAATTATATATGCGAATACCTAGAGTGCCATCTCTTTCTAAACATGCATAATCACAATAAAAAGAAATAGATTCACGTATATATACGTTAATTAATTAAAAGGGTTCAACCAAGGCTCTGATACCAATTGTAGGGAAAAATACGGTCAACGCAGCGGAAGCGAGACTAAAATCGATTTATTATGTTTTAAAATTTTTCCTTTGATGAACCTTAACCCTTTAAATTAATTAAACATACATATAAACTAACAAAAAGAAGAATACCTTTTGTCGCGTGATCCGATTGACTTATGTCAATGGTAATCCGCAAGATCTTCAATCCTAGCATGAACGTGAATCACCTAAGAGCGTGGTCTCCCTTTTCTTTGAATTGCATACCTGAGAATGGACAAACAAACTTTCTTTTTCTTATTGTTAGTCACAAAACAATCAAAAGACTACAAAGATTATTCTTGTCACTTTTGAGTTCTCAATCTAATGATCGAAACTCGCGTAAACCTTATTCGAAGTTGTACACACAAGCCTATTGATGTATAAGCAATTAGTGTACTATCAAAAGAATAATCTCTTCTCTTTTTTTTTGTCTTGGCTGAATAATCAAACACTTTTTTATGAGTATGAGAAGAAGAAGAAATTGATCAAGTAGACTAGCGGGGTTGGCCGAACCCTATAAGGTGTATTATATAGGGTGGCCGAATTCTACTTCTATATCTATTAGGGTTGCAGAAATCTCCTTGTGATGCAATTAGAGTTGGCCGAAAATCCTCTACCAAAAAGGATTTGTGCTTTACCCTAATTCCTATCAACTTTAGAATCCTAACCCTAATTCAACTCATAAGTGTTTTTATTCTTTTATTGACTTAATAAAAGACTTCCCTATTTGATTAAATAAATAAACCTTATTATTTATTTTCTTACCAAATAAGTCTTTTACTTTTAGTATACTACTACCAATAGTATAACTCTAGGAAATATATTTCCTGATCAGAAAAAGATTTTGTTTCTTAATTAAATAATTAATTAATAAATTAATTAATTAATTCTCATTTAATCAAACAATAAAATAAAATAATATTTTTTACTAATTATTTAGCCTTGCCGCCCCACATCATATATATGGGCCAAATATTATTTTCTTATTTTATTTAATCCATTGGACTTTAAATAAAAAGCCCACATGTGAACCAGACCCATTCTTACTAAAAGAAACAAGCCCACATGCCTTTCATTAATATATTAATATAATTGATCAGCCCATTAAATAAATAATGTGCAAATTATATTCTTAATATATTAAATGCAATTCTAGATGGACCCATAAATTGGTCCGGTAGAATATATCAAGTGATCCATGCAAGTCCGTGTGGATTGGGGATCTTGGCGGGCTATCTAAATTTAAGCTTTAACAGACATAACCTAATAACAATCAACAAATGATTCACTTAGGTCCGATCCATTAATTTTAACTTATTCCACTAAAGAGCTAAAATTGAACTCTTAAATAAAGATAGAAAAGGAAGATGTTCCTTATTCATAACCCTAGACAATCATATTGGAGATAGTGTATCCTCGTGATTAATATCAGTAATCACCAAGAGTTGATAGACCGCCTATAACTGTCCAAGTTACCATATTTACTCATATGACCATATTTTGAACTTGGATATTTTGACTTGTCCAGGAGCCATGTTTTCAATAGTCACTATCGAAAACTCAACGTTGAGATTTAATATCCAATTACCTCAAAACATCCATATGATGATATTATACTCTCATTTAATAAATGGAGCCACGATGTTCATATCTATAAATGAAATCCTCTATCGATTAAACAAATGAATATCACCAAACTATCGAGGATAGACTATGCTATATAATCGTACTCATTGATAACTCAAATGATATCACTTGCAACCATATGTCCATCATTTATCTCAGGATTAAGATAGACTCTCCGATTGTCCTGATAATGAAAAGACTATTATCTATTGACGGTTCTAGATAAAGCTTTTCATTGTGATCCAGTTTAATGCACCTAGTACACTAGATTCTTTCACTCGAAGACACTCCGATGATTTTAGACTCATCATATCTCATTTGATCCCACTCAAATGCTAGCAAAAGAATTCTACAACTTTAACAAGATAAAGGTGCCCAACCTTTAACTTAAGTTGTGAACATTATTCAAGACTAACTAAAGAATTGTGTCTTCCTCATACATATCCAGATGTACGAACAATTCTTCTTTTCTCATAGTCTTTAGACCTTATGATTATTTACTTTGAAAATTATAATATTAAACTATAAATGCTATAAGATTTGTTAAACCAGAAATCACTTTATTAATATGAAAAAGATTGTCAATTACAATATTACACTCTTGCTATTGAGCATAATCCTAACAAAACGTCCATTTTTCCACGGCGACTTCGCGCAGCGGGAACTAACCCGCGAGCTTGACGGATTGAACCTGCCAACTTGACCGACCTTGGGTTTTTGCACGTCCAAACTTTCCCAAATCTTCCCTACTATATATATTCACCTTTCCCTAAACCTAAACACATCCCTAATATCCAAATACACATCCTATAATCACCCAAATTACTCTACCAACCTAGAATAGCTTAGAATAAACTCACACCACTTCACTTAGCTTGTAATTAGTGTGTAAGGTGGTTTTCCAGCCACCAATAGTGATCCAAAGCTTCCACACCTTGATTTCAAGCTAGGGAAAGCAATAGGAGTTGAGCAAGCTTGAAGACTTCTCCAACATCATTGGGTTGTCTCTATTGTCTCTCTTATTTCCTTAGTTTGTTGTTAATGTGCAATTAAATATTTATGTTAAGGATTTGGTGTATTTATGTATTATTATCTATGATACTAGTTGGACATATCATTTGATTTGAGCTTTAATTGATATATGCTTGTTAATTGATTATCCAATTGTTAACATGCAAAATAGGATTTACTTGATTAATGCAAACCTTGCTTAATTTAGTTAACCTATAATTGAAGTGCTTAATTGTTATCAACTAGTAATTAGGTAATTTACATGATTCATTAGTTCCCTAACATATCTCATTATCACTCTTTGCATAACTTTGCATTAGTGGTAATTAGTTTAGCTAATTAATTAGTTAATTTAGTTAATTGTTAGTGTTAATTAAGTTAGTGATTTGATTAGTTAATTAAATAAGGGATTGACAACCCTTAGTTGTATTTAGATTTAGTTAACTTAGTGATAATTAGATTAAGGCTTTCTTAGTGTAATCTTAGATTAGTTAGTTTAATTGTTTGTGACAATTGGTATTTATTTTCTTGCATGTAATTAGTGTATATAGTGTAAATATTATATATATATATATATATATATATAGTGTGTGTGTGTATATATAATATACGACCTAGGACCGACTTAGGGTAAACACTTCCTTCGTGGGAACGATACCCTTACTTGTATCCGCTATACGACTCGTTCGACTCATATACTTGCGAAGGGTAGAAACACTCGCACACCATATCATTTACCGGTAGTTTATAGAACTATCGGGTACCACATTTGCGGGGATCACTACACAATGATAACAATAATACATGTGTCAAAAACCTTTACAGTATATCTCCTTAAATATATTTTTATGTTGTTGTGCTCTTAATATCAAACCTCATCCATGAGACTCGGTATGAAAGTATGCTCTGGTGCATGAGCATCATCGAATTTGAAACCAAAATCTTTTGTAACACAAGCATGATTATCATCGGAAATCGGTGTTGGTGTTGGTGTTGGTGTTGGTGTTGGTGTTGGTGTTGGCTGTTCTTTGCCGGGGACAAAACCAACCTTAACTTTTTGACCTTCATCAACATTGAGATTTTCGTGTAGAAGGTCGACTTTCTCTTCCATACTGTTAACCTTATGGATAAGGTCAATATGGTCCGTACGAAACTGCTGAATTTCCTTTCTGAAGTTTTAAATTTCCAAGAGAACCAATTTAAGCATATCATCATTGGGACTGTTGTGTTCAACTTTGTGTACATTTTCAGCTGATGCAGCAGGTGCAACATAATCATTGATCAACACCTGTAAAGGTGGAGAATGTTAAATGAACAATAATTTATGAGTACATGCTGTATAGTTTATAAGGGTTAAGAAAATACATATTTATTACACTACATACCTTAGCAGTACCATAACACCCTTGTCATTTTTTTATATTCACGGATGTCCAACTTACAACTGGTAAGGATTTTTTATCTACAATTGTTGGTTGCCAATCTATAATATGAAAGTAAAACAGCTGAAAAGAAACAAAACACAAAATTTTTCAGAATCATGCTGAATAAGATGCACATACTAACAACTGAAATGATACAATATATAAAAAGATGAATATGCACCTAAAGAAAAAGAAGACAACCAGTAATGTATTTGGAGCTTTTAGAGTTAAACTTCTCTGTAAGGATTCCCGTTGTTTTTAATTGGCTTATTTCGTGATCAAACCATAAATGGGGATCCTTTGTAAGGGTAGTTTAGATGTTGTTATAAGTGCTTTAGGCCCTTTGAAGACCTCATTATTGACAAGCACCAAAGGTAATATTCTAAGTGCTTTCTTGTCTTGAAGAGATAGTTGCACACACTCACAACTCATGCATATGTTTAATCTTTGTATGTTGTGTTTCTTTTTTGTTGTGCATAAATGCTTATTTACATCTCTTCTTGCTTGATTTAATGATTGCATCTTGTGTTTATAACATCATAGCATTTAGGCTTTTAGGATGCATATTGGTTGACTTTTGTTCCCCTTGCATGATTGCTTGTGGGGACAAAATTGAAGGCTGTGTGCTGGTCCACCAGCGCCGGTCGACCAGCGCCGCTCACCGGCGCAAAACGCCCAGTGGAGCGCCGCTGGTCGTGCGCTGGTGTGGACCAGCGCCAATCGCCCAGGTGTGCGCCGCTGGACTGGCGCTGGTGGCAGCGCCTGTCGTCCAGCGCTCAAGCCAAAATTGGCTTGTGCGCTGGTCCTGCGCTGGTCCACCAGCGCATAGAGCATTTTTCTGGCGAAATTTCAAAACGACCTCACTTCACTTATGGTCTCTATATACATGCTAACTTGATTTTAGGTCACTTACAAGAGTTCTTATTCATGCTTCATACTTAGGATATTTTTCAAGAGAAGAAAAATACACAAAGAACTCATTTTTAATTACTCAAACACAATTTCATGATCATCAATCATCATCTAGCATCATCTTAGATCATCTAGATGTCATCTTGCATGGAATCTTCATCATACTTTGCTTGGTAAGCTTTTCACTAATATCTTACATATTTTGTGTTTAATTTATCTAGCAATCTCAATTAATTACTTGATTGTTATTTTGTATGCTTTAGATACAAAATTGAGATTAGTATGATGTATGTTTGAGAAGTTGTATTGTGCTAGCATATTAGGTTTTGTGCTTGATATTGATTAGCTTAACTAATTGACATGTCATTTAGTTTTGATATCTAGGATTGTTCTTAATTGCATATTAATCATCTTAGATAAGCGTATAGGGTTTCCCTTGCTCTATGTTGCATTTTGGATATTTTCACATATTCACTTAGGGTTGTATTCTCTTCAAGAGAAGGTAAGTCTTGTGTGTAGCAATCGGGATTAGGTTGCTTAGATCACAAGCAAATTGGACTAGGTTCACTCATACCGGGATTAGGTAGGTGTGTGATTACTTCCGGGATTAGGTTGTAATCGTTTGCACATTTAGTGGATTTGAGGTTCGAGTGTGGCTTACTTACATAGCCCGTGGTTTTTCCCGTGAGGGTTTCCACGTAAAAATCAAGTGTTGATTTAATTTCCGCACCATATTACACTTGCTTGTTTATATTATCTTGAGGGTAAATTCGTAATTTTGACTAACACGAAAAATTAGGTAAAAAGCGTAAAATCTATTCACCCCCCCTCTAGATAGCTTTATACGCACCGTGCTATATTTAGTTTCAATTGTTATCAGAGCGGGTTCCTAGACATACATAGGTGATCCTTGCTTATTTTGGTGTGTTTTGCATTTTGTGTGATTTTTGATCATTCATACATTTGCATTCATTTCATTCATTCATAAACACTATGAGTGGAAACGGTGGAAATGGTGGTGGCCACGAAGGAGCTTCTAGCACAAGGCCTCCACTTCTTACCGGTTTGAACTATTCCCAATGGAAAGGGAAGATGGAATCCTACATATGCCAAATTCATGACCGTGCATGGATGGCGGTGGAAGACGGATATGATCTCCCTATGATGACTCCCGCGGGTGGAGGACAAGATGTTTTGAAGCCTAAGGCGCAATGGAACGCGCAAGAGTTTGAGGCTTCAAAGTGGAATAGGAAGGCGATGCATGCCATTATGTGTGCAATGGATGAGAATCAGTACAAGCTTATTCAGAATACTCAGATTGCCAAAGTGGCATGGGACATCCTTCAAGTTGCACATGAGGGAACCGAGGTGGTGAAGGAGTCCAAGCTTCAAGTCCTCCAAACTCAATTTGAGTTACTTAGGATGGGAGAGGATGAATGCTTCAACGACTTCGAAATCAAATTGATGGACATAGTAAATCAAAGCCATCAACTCGGAGACCCGTATTCGGATAGGAGAGTCAAGCAAAAAATTATGAGATCTCTCCCCGATAGGTTTGAATCAAAGGTGACGGCCATAGAAGAAAATAGTGGCTACATGGATATGAAGCCAAATGAGGTAATTGGGCGTCTCCTTGCATATGAGTCTAGGAAGGTTCCTAGCACCACTACTCCTCCTAAGAAGTCTAAAGGAATAGCTTTGAAAGCATCTAAGGATGCAAAGGAGGCAAAGCATGAATCGGATGAAGACCTTGCCTTATTTGTGAAAAGGTTCAACAAGGTTATGGGGTTCAAGAAGAAGAAGGGATTTGGGTCAAGAGGACAAGATTTGAAGAAAAAGAGTTCCTTCAAAAAGTTTGAGCCTAAACAAGAGAGGACCGAAAGGAAAGGGGTCCGATGCTTTGAGTGTGGTGGGATTGGTCACTTTGCTCCCGAATGTGCTAATCACAATGAAAGAAAGAAGGGTAAAGTGATGGCCGCCACATGGAGTGGGAGTAATGATGACTCCAATGAGGAAGATGAGTCTTCTAGTGAAGAAGAGCTCATGGCTAACTTCCTAGCTTTTGCCTCTTCTCACAAGAGCAAAAGTGCTAGTGAAAAAGAGGAGATGAGTCAAGAGGAAATTGACTCTAGTGAAGAAGAAAGTGACTCCTCTTCTAGTTCCAAAAAGAAGTTTGTGGAGCAAAAGGTGCTTGCTAAATACCATGTCGAGTTCAATGATTTAGCACTTAAAAGCACAAGAAAGATTGAGAGGTTGAGAGAAGAAAACCTTGAACTTTCGGCTCACAATGACCACTTAAGTGAACAAGTGGAAAGATTGAAGAGGAGAGAGGATAAGTTAATTGAGGAGTTAGACTTATCCAAGAGAAGTGAAGAAGGCTTGAAGAGGGAACTTGTTGAAGTTAAAGGGTCCTTGGCTAGGATAGATTCTAGCACCAAGAAGCTTGATCATTTACTTGGTGTTGGAAAGAGTCCAAGTGACAAGAGAGGTCTTGGGTATGAAGATGGCAAGAAAGTCTCAACCTCTAACAAGACAGTGTTTGTCAAGAGCTTGAAGAACGAAGAAACTTCATTTGTGTAACCTCCTAGGAAGAAGTTAGAAGTAGGACAATGTTCTAATGCACAAGTGAAAATAGGGCCAAGAAGGAAATCTCAAGCTCAACCTCCTAAGGTTCCTCAAGCCAACACTCCTCCCAAATTGGCTCACAAAGGAAAGAGACCAATCATGCAACCTCAAGCTTGGAAGCAACCAAGACCGGTTCAACAACGAAGATGGCCCGTGTGATGTTGCTTAGCAACAATGTCCCTAGGAACCTATGGGCCGAAGCCATCAACACGGCTTGCTATATAGGAAATAGAGTGTTCCTAAGGCCCGGTACTAGAAACACCTCCTATGAGTTATGGAAAGGCAAGAGGCCAAATGTTAGCTACTTCCACACTTTTGGAAGCAAATGCTACATTTTGAATGACCGTGATCAACTTGGCAAATTCGATGCTAAGAGTGATGAGGGTATTTTTATTGGCTATGCCTTAAATAGTAGAGCCTATAGAGGTTTCAATTTAAAGACTCTAAGTGTTATGGAATCATCCAATGTCGTATTTGATGATACTAGGCTCAAGTCTAATGATCATGAGGAGGAGGTTATTTTTAGTGATGATTCTCCTTTGGAGGAGGTTGTGGTGTCACCTAATGTTGGGACATCTAATGTCAACAATAATGACACACAACCTATTGATAGAGTTCCTCTCTTGAACTCTAAAGAACCCGCTCCATGGGTTAGGAAACTCCATGATAAAGAAGATATCATTAGAGAGGTTAATGAGGGTGTTAGGACTAGACGTCAACTTGCTAATCTTATTAGCTATACATGCTACACCTCTCAAATTGAACCCAAAAAGGTTGAAGAAGCCTTAAATGATGAATTTTGGGTTCTTGCCATGCAAGAAGAGCTAAACCAATTCGAAAGGAATGAGGTTTAGACTCTAGTTCCTAGGCCTAAGACCACTAATGTCATAGGCACTAAATGGATATTTAGGAACAAATCCGATGAGGATGGCAACATAGTGCGGAACAAGGCTAGACTTGTAGCACAAGGGTACTCTCAAATTGAGGGTATCGACTTTGAGGAGACTTTTGCTCATGTTGCCCGCTTAGAGTCCATTAGGCTTCTCTTGTCCATATCTTGTGTGCACAAGTTCAAACTGCACCAAATGGACGTCAAGAGTGCCTTCCTCAATGGCTTCTTGCAAGAGGAAGTGTTTGTTGAACAACCTAAGGGGTTTGTGGATGCACACCACCCCAATCATGTTTATCGCCTCAAAAAGGCACTTTATGGGTTGAAACAAGCACCGAGGGCTTGGTATGAGCGCTTCACTCAATTTCTTGTTGACAACAACTACTCAAGAGGTAGTGTTGACAAGACACTATTCATCAAGAGAGATAATAATGAGCTTTTCATAGCTCAAATATATGTTGATGATATAGTTTTTGGCTCCACCAACAACACCAAAGTCCAACAATTTGTTGATGTCATGTCTCATGAATTTGAGATGAGTCTTGTTGGTGAGCTTAGTTACTTCCTAGGTTTGCAAATTAGGCAACTAGATGATGGGATTTTCATATCCCAAGCCAAATATGCCAAAAACCTAGTGAAGAAGTTTGGTCTTGAAAAAGCCAAACATTGTGACACTCCTATGAGCACCACTTTGAAGCTAAGCAAGGATGCTAGTGGAAAAAGTGTGGACCAAACCTTATATCGTGGCATGATAGGGAGCTTGCTCTATTTGACCGCAAGTAGGCCTGATATATCATTTAGTGTAGGAGTTTGTGCTAGGTACCAATCCGATCCCAAGGAGTCCCATCTCTCTTCGGTTAAGAGAGTCATTCGCTTTGTGAATGGGACTTCTAATTATGGGATTTGGTACTCATTTGACACTAATCCTAGTCTTGTAGGATATAGTGATGCGGATTGGGCAGGAAATTGTGATGATAGGAAGAGCACATCGGGCGGTTGCTTCTTTCTAGGCAACAACTTGGTGTCTTGGTTTTGCAAGAAGCAAAACTCAATTTCCTTGTCCACGGCCGAGGCCGAGTACATAGCCGCGGGGAGTGGATGCACTCAACTTATGTGGATGAAGCAAATGCTAGTAGACTACGGATTCAACCAAGGTACTCTCACTCTCTTTTGTGATAACATGAGTGCTATTAATATTTCCAAGAATCCGGTTCAACATTCTAGAACTAAGCATATTGACATCCGCCATCACTTCATTAGAGAGCTTGTTGAAAATAAATGCATATTACTTGAACATGTAGGTACTAATGATCAACTTACGGACCTATTTACTAAACCCTTAGATGCTACTCGATTTAAAACTCTTAGTAGATCTATTGGGATATGTCTTGTGGAGTGATGTTCTATGATTGACCCCATATGGGGAACTCAAGCAAAGAGAGCTATTTTGCATTCTTGTAACTTGCAAAAAATTTGAAATAACTTATGCCTCTTCTTTTGATTGCTTGAGTAAGCTTGGTTGTACATATGTATATATGTTTTCTATTCTATAAGTGTGAACCTTGCTTGTTTACAATCCATGTCATATTTATGTTCAAACATGCATTTTTGGACTAGGAGATTTACATAGGAAGTATGATGTGAATGACCTATAGTTATCTCCATGACATGATGTTTCTTAATTAACATGCTAATGCTAAATGAAAAGCATGAAATTCATACAACATGCTCACATGAAAAGCATGAATTGATGATTGCATATTCTTAAAAGTGCAAAACTTGTGTGAAAGCTTATGAGACTCAAAATGAATAAAGGATCTTGTATCCGTTCAAAGGAATCTACATTCCAAATGTCTCTCTTTCTTTATTAGTTGAACATGGTTACTATCATACGGATATCTTATCCGGAAAAATCTAATAGGGTACAAAGTCGCTCATGCCATGTTTCGCTTATAAAGTTGGATATAGTTACTCTTAAATTGAAATCAATAATCTCTATATCCTTGCTTTTCCCATGACTTTGGTGAAATTGGTTTGAATTCGAATTAGAAACCTTTGTCATTTGCTTTGCTAAATACCATTGTATTTTGGACTTGAATGCTATATGTCTTGTATGCAAAGCATGTTGGATTCACACATTTTATCAAATAAATCTCCTTGTTTCTCTCAAATTAATTGAAGTGCATAACGTGACTTATATGTATATGCATATCTTGCATGCTTCTATCTCTCGTTGCTATGAGTGACCCGGTTGGGGACTACTCCTTTGCCTATATCATGACAAAAAGGGGGAGTAGGATATTGTAAGGGGAGTTGCAAAATAGAGAAGCTATTGTGCACTTTGGGGAGATAAAACATTGAGGGGGAGTAACCCTTTGAGGGGGAGCATTGCATTTATCATACATTGCATACATTGGGTAATGTTGTGCCTAAATTCTACAAATGCAAATGCTTGGTATTGTTCTCACATGATTAATCTCACACTTTACTTGAATTGGAAATGGTAGAAACTCTTTTCAGGGATTGATTATTCTACAAGAGGATTGAAGACTTCAAGTTGCATTCTCTTATCTCTTTGTAATGTAGAATATTATTGTAATCCCGTAGTTTCTATTTTTTTTGTGAGGAATCAATGTGAGTGATGGTTTTGTCACGAAATAGCCAAAGGGGGAGATTGTAAGGATTCCCGTTGTTTTTAATTGGCTTATTTCGTGATCAAACCATAAATGGGGATCCTTTGTAAGGGTAGTTTAGATGTTGTTATAAGTGCTTTAGGCCCTTTGAAGACCTCATTGTTGACAAGCACCAAAGGTAATATTCTAAGTGCTTTCTTGTCTTGAAGAGATAGTTGCACACACTCACAACTCATGCATATGTTTAATCTTTGTATGTTGTGTTTCTTTTTTGTTGTGCATAAATGCTTATTTACATCTCTTCTTGCTTGATTTAATGATTGCATCTTGTGTTTATAACATCATAGCATTTAGGCTTTTAGGATGCATATTGGTTGACTTTTGTTCCCCTTGCATGATTGCTTGTGGGGACAAAATTGAAGGCTGTGCGCTGGTCCACCAGCGCCGGTCGACCAGCGCCGCTCACCGGCGCAAAACGCCCAGTGGAGCGCCGCTGGTCGTGCGCTGGTGTGGACCAGCGCCGGCCACCAGCGCCAATCGCCTAGGTGTGCGCCGCTGGACTGGCGCTGGTGGCAGCGCCTGTCGTCTAGTGCTCAAGCCAAAATTGGCTTGTGCGCTGGTCCTGCACTGGTCCACCAGCGCACAGAGCATTTTTCTGGCGAAATTTCAAAACGACCTCACTTCACTTATGGCCTCTATATACATGCTAACTTGATTTTAGGTCACTTACAAAAGTTCTTATTCATGCTTCATACTTAGGATATTTTTCAAGAGAAGAAAAATACACAAAGAACTCATTTTTAATTACTCAAACACAATTTCATGATCATCAATCATCATCTAGCATCATCTTAGATCATCTAGATGTCATCTTGCATGGAATCTTCATCATACTTTGCTTGGTAAGCTTTTCACTAATATCTTACATATTTTGTGTTTAATTTATCTAGCAATCTCAATTAATTACTTGATTGTTATTTTGTATGCTTTAGATACAAAATTGAGATTAGTATGATGTATGTTTGAGAAGTTGTATTGTGCTAGCATATTAGGTTTTGTGCTTGATATTGATTAGCTTAACTAATTGACATGTCATTTAGTTTTGATATCTAGGATTGTTCTTAATTGCATATTAATCATCTTAGATAAGCGTATAGGGTTTCCCTTGCTCTATGTTGCATTTTGGATATTTTCACATATTCACTTAGGGTTGTATTCTCTTCAAGAGAAGGTAAGTCTTGTGTGTAGCAATCGGGATTAGGTTGCTTAGATCACAAGCAAATTGGACTAGGTTCACTCATACCGGGATTAGGTAGGTGTGTGATTACTTCCGGGATTAGGTTGTAATCGTTTGCACATTTAGTGGATTTGAGGTTCGAGTGTGGCTTACTTACATAGCCCGTGGTTTTTCCCGTGAGGGTTTCCACGTAAAAATCAAGTGTTGATTTAATTTCCGCACCATATTACACTTGCTTGTTTATATTATCTTGAGGGTAAATTCGTAATTTTGACTAACACGAAAAATTAGGTAAAAAGCGTAAAATCTATTCACCCCCCCTCTAGATAGCTTTATACACACCGTACTATATTTAGTTTCATTCTCTATTCCAGCTACTAACTGATTGAAGCACCACCTTGCCCAATTTTTACCCCTTATATTTTGGACATCACCTAGAACATTCAGGTACCTTTCATCAACAGACTCTCCTGCAGCCGGTGCAAGGATAGTACCCAACAAATACAAACAGAATGTGATCTTGAAATCATTATCTGTTGTATTTATATTCTTAAGTTGCTCTTCAATCTGGGGGAGTTTGATGCCGTGATTGGTAATACAAAACTTGCTTCTCCAAACATCATTCAGATCTCCATAAAGATCCACAATATCTCCTCCGTCAGAAATTCCCATGATATGCGAAAAAACTGAAGGGTTTAGCGTGAACCTCTTGCCATGTAATTCAATTGACAAGTTTGTTGTGTCAAACTTGCTCACTAGCCAACCACAGAGGTCACGTCGAAGACGTCCGCATTTTAACATGAGGAGGTTTGAGAAACCTAATTCCCGGACTGCATCCTTTTGCACATCAGACAATAATGACATGATTTCCGAAAAATGTACCAGAGTAAACCGAGTGTCAAATGGAGGAACCTTGTTATCCTCATCTGCTGCTTCCTCGAGATAACCCTTATCATCCATAATGTCTTCCTTAGGCATTTTGTATTTAGATTTCTCATCCATGGCGAGGGTATTCCATGTATCACGTATCTCAGTCATAGACTGATAAACAATGATGGACAAAATGTTATTCTATGTAAGTAACAAATGAAGTTCATGTGATGTATTAATATTGAAAACTAGTAACATAGATAGTTATAACTGACAAACCTTTTTATGCCCTTTTGCAGTTTTGATTTGACACTCTTGTCTGCTGCAAAAATTATAAAGCACAAAGGTAAGTGCAGTGTTAGTGCGACATGTGGTAAATAGGGAATTATATATATGGAACTGACTAATAATCTCTTATTATGGTTTTCGTTATCAAGGAATGGATCTATATTGGAGTTATTATAATAGCAAATGCAATTGCTTTGAATAAGAGATTCAAATACCAGAAAATCAAACTTGTAGATTACTCATAAATGAAGTATCCTATACTGTAATTGGAAATTCATTATCAAAGAAAGTTTATATAAAATCAAACTATTATATAATTTATTTGAATTTGTTTTACAAAATAGTAAGGCTTTTACAATGATTTCATATGTGCACATCGGTTAATAGAAACAAGTAATTTATAATTACTTTTCTATAAAACAGAAGATCAATGCGGATCCTTTCATAAGTCAATACTACAAATATTATTTTCAATGATGCTAACTTACTGAAAATTTATCCAAGCCATTCTATCAAGCTTCGGATCCACATGAATTGTGGATTGAGTACCACCTTCATTGCGGGTAGTTTGCTGACCATTAATCTTTCTCCTCTTACGAATAGAATTCACCATTTTTAACTGCAATAAACAATTTGTTGAAAATGAAGTTTAAGATGTAGAAAACCATTTTTTAAAATAGTGTGTACACCACCATTTAATAATGTATTTGTATGGAGAAATATACATGAACATACAAAAGTAACGAAAAAAATAATGAAATCTGAAATATGTTAAGATAACAAAATAATATTTGCTAGGAGATTATTCATCAACGTCATAGAGTTGAAGATTCATGAACCAGCACCACGTTCAGTACACAAAAAATAATAAAGAAACCGACGGTTTTTATAACAACAACTGTATGCCTCGGCAAAATTCATAACTATCTACAATCATTAAAGAAGCAGCAACAAGAATAAGCAATATCGGCACACATTCTACAATCATGTGCAGCAACAGAAACAATGCAATCATGAAGGGATTCAAAATTATTGATTTTCAAAAAATAAACATGTATGCCTCAGAAAAAACCAGAACTATCTACGATCAATAAACAACCAACAACAACAACCAATATCAACACACATTCTACAATCAACTGAAGCATAAACTGCAGCAAAGCAAGCTTGTATTATTATTATTATGACCATCATCAATCAGTTGGTTTGTATATAATTTTTAGTTGACAGGGAACAAAGTGCATCTCTGATATGATGATGGAGACCAGAGAGTAAATCATTAGATTCCGGTATGAATCTTTATTAGACAAGTGACAAAAACTAAAAGTCTAAACTACAGATAGTGGGATATGAGGTGAGAATTTATCGAGTAACAAAAACCAAATTGAGAATTTATTAGGTAAGAAGTAACAACTAAGCTTCAGAACCAAAATTCATAATATGCAAGACGAGTGCAATGTAACTAACCTTGAACTTAAAGTGATGTTTGTTGTATGATGACAATTCAGCAAGCCTTCCATGCCCTTCAGTTTCCGCCACTCTTATTGAACAAGAGAAACAACATTGTACAAGATTTCATAAGTAACCAAGCATATGAAAAATGTAAAATGGCCATTAATATAAACCAATTATATCTCTTAGCATACAAGTGCAGTACGTCAAATGTAAATGCATTTTTCATGTGTAGTATAACCAGATAAGATCGATTCATCAGCTGGCATTCACATGGGAACTAAGCAACATATATTATTAGTTTTTAAGTCAAATAATTATGACTAAAAGGAAAACATATACAAACAATAAAAAAACTCAATACCATCAAACTTGTTGGATCACATCATAAGTGGCTGCATAAACCCATCGGCAGCCTTACATTACTAAAATATTGTCAAAGTATATTGATTATCAAATCTGCTTAGAGTATATTCTTAAATGTCTCGTTCATATGCCATTTTTCATTGTCATCGCCTTGTTAATAGCTTTTTCATTGCCCCACTTCCATTGAACGCTTCAATTTGTCAGATTGATCAGCTTGAAACACCACTCATGATGTTTGGCTCACTCGTAAATAAATGGAAAAAATCATGAGCCCATGTTTTTCAAAATAATATACACTATTTGCAAGATTTACTTAGTACAAAAATCTAAGTATTTCCATGTCAAAAATCTAATTAAATCATTATCGTCTTAATGGTTTTAAAAAGTAATCTATGGTGCTCAAGCTGCCAAACCAATTACTTATCATTCAAACCACATAATATATCTAGGAAACAACCTATAAAGTCATATCTATTTAAAAGTTTAAATAGAATAGTGTGTGAGAAAATTTTAAAAAGCTTCCAAAAACTTTAACAAAATGATACAAAATTAAAAGGTTAGTTAACAATGTGTTTTAACAGCTATTAAAACAAAACTTCAACAGTATATTACCATTTAAAACCTCAAGTAAGGATGAAGAGCTTCATAAAGTTTTGTCATACCAAGTCCATTTTCAGTAGATATAGCCATAGGATCACCTATTCCTAACATGAGGGCTTCAGCAGTAGCTCTAAACAGAGAAACAATGCAATCATATCATCAAGGGATTCACAATTATTGAATTTCCTAACATAAAATGAAATTTTTTGCCCTAAAAAATTTAAATAATGCAAGTTGGAGCAAATATTGCCTAGCATGCAACTAGGATTATGAACTTCACATTGATTGAAATATGCAGAGAACAAATAAAAAAAGAACCAAAAAGATTACAAGTTTCACAAGTGGTACAGCTGTTTAAACTTAAATGTAAAAGACCAAATTTCTGATCCAACATGGTTAATCTTAAGCATTACCACCCAAGTTATTACAAAACTCATAATGGGACTTAATAGTTAATAGCACACGAGCACGGTATGAAATGAGTTAGCAACTTATTTCAAATTTACCTCTTTGTTACTCAGATCTATAGCACTCAACATTTCTGCAAGGACATCCATAATACCACGCGCATTCTGAATTTCCGTCAAGCTAGTAAAGTAAATTCCAACCAAGAAAGAAATACATCAACATTGGTCATATACAGAAACAAATTGTGAAAGACGCAGAAAGGTATAATGCAACAGTCATTGATAAAGCAAAGTAGGTGGTTTATGCTCATTCTGGTGTACACATAACTCTAATCCAAGGTAAATTACTGTTCCAGTTCTTAGAAGAAGGAAATAAAAAATGCAACCAATCCAAGCCATTAGCACAGAATGAACTAATGAAATGCAATTAGATATATGAAAAAAAAAAATTCATGTCATTCTGTTACATGTAAAAGGATAAGTTTTAGATACCATCTTATTAAGCATCAAATGATTAGTGTTGACGGTGATTTTTCATGGTCACCTAGTCAACGATTCGATTTCGATTTATTTCTATTTATGAATGGGAATGGATGAAGATATTAGGGATGAAAAGAGTAACAAACAAAGATACGTGGTAAAACTCCGATGACCAGAGAAACATCCACGGGTTGTTGCTTTAGCAACGAAGCAAAATCCACTATGAAAAGCTATTACAAAATACTACACTCAGGTCTCTCTTGCTAGTTCTTGCGTACCCCTTATTTTGTGTGTTACAGGGGTATTATACATAATATTACTAGGGTTTGTGGGTGCCGCTAGGGTTTGGTGTTGTGGTGCCCAAGTCTTGGGCGATTCCCCAATCCTAGACGGATTCTATTTCCTTCTTGAGTGCAACATATTTCCTGATTCGTTGAGTCCAAGTTTGGGACTGATTCCTTCTCCTTTATTTGAGGGAAACCTATTTGTTTCCTTGTTGAATTCTGAGCAGCCACACCATTGCTTATTGTGGGGATATTGGTTGTTGTTTCTGCCCACACGTTTGGAATGTGAATGCTGGTGACTATCTTTTTTATTGAATCCCGAGAATGCCCAAGCAGGCTTTGCTTCCCGAGCTGGTTCTCTTCATTTGTAATCGGGTTGCTTTAATCTTTCTTGAGTACATTACTTTGGGGGGGGGGGGGGGGGGGGGGGGGGGGTTTGCGCTTTCGAGTTGACTTCTCTTGACTTCTGCTTATGTGGCTTTTTACGGTGATGACGTGTCCTTTACGTCGATTTTTACCTATAACAATACCCCTTAAATATTTGAGCCGACTGTCCCGAGTCAGGTTTTCTCGGGGCAAATATTTAACTCCGTATACTTCCCTTTGTTATGACTTGTCTTTGTTCATCGTTTTCTGCATTAATGTATCCTCGTTTGATTCGAAGCATTAAATGACGTGTCTTAATTACATCCGCATGCATTCGATTTGCCACTCATTTCAGAAATCTCTTGATGGTGACACTTCCGCTCTTCGATGGCTCAAGGTGCTCTCTGGTTGCCACCTGTCTCCTTCTGTTTGGCTGTGGTACAACGCATTTATTAGACATAACCTCTCTGCCTGCCTGTGCGCCGCCCACGTCCCAGCCCACGTCCCTTTGTTTTCCCGCTTCTCCGCGTTTCACCTAAGGTTTTGGTCTTTTTTGAAATCAATGTCTCACCTATATATATTGGCTTGCACTTATTTTCACATTTTTATTTCTTTCTCCACCATCTTCGTATTTCTTCGAGAGAGGTTCATTTGCATCTGTTTATTTTTCTGGGTATTTCTGGGTATTTCGTTCTGTTCTTCGACTCGTCTCCAACTCGTTTTCTTAGTCTTGCTTTGCCGAGATAACCAGCTTCAGCCCCCAGACTTCTTCTTGAAGACTTTTCCTCTGTAGTCCGCGTAACTTCATTTTTTCGATATATCAAGGTTAGTTCTCATGGATTTTACGGCTAGGTACCGTCTTTTTACTGTTGGTATGATTGCTATTGAACGAAATGATGCTCTCATTGCATCGGTTGTCCACAGGTTACTAGAGGAGCCTCTCTTCGATCAACCATGTTTCACTAACGCTGACGTTTCTGGAATTTACCGTGACAACCCTGCTACTTCCAGAGTTCCTCCTACTCCCGAAGCTTATTCTGCTTCTTCTGGTTCTGCGACCCTCGAGTCCTACCATCCCGAGGAGTCTTATCATCCCGAGGTTCAGTCGGATTTATCTACCTCTAGCCCTAGTTCTATTCGACCGTGGTGGAGGCGAATGGGGAAGCATGGTAGCAAACGCAGGGTGTACAAAGACTCCCGTTCGCGGAGAGAGTCGTATCGGGACTCAGAGATTGAATGAGAGCGACGTGGATAAGGAGCATCGGGCAGCTCGCCTCGTTTTTTCCCCCGATCAACCATGCGCTTACGATGTTGAGCCGAACATGGTTGGTCCCACTGAAGTCAGCAAATACATATGTCGATTTGACCTAGATACTGACCGCGTTCAGTTGAGCCCGGCTGATGGTCGCGCGGCATGGAACCCCCCTCCGGGCATGGTGGCTATTTATGGGGCAATGCTTTCTTGTTGCGTGACCCTTCCACTCTAGCCTTTCATTACTTGGTTTCTTGCAGAAGCCCAACTCACCCTTGCTCAGTTGACCCCGAATAGTTATAGGATCTTAATATGCCTGTGGCACATGTGGCACCGAATGAAGCGGCCACCTCATACTCCTCGCGAGATCAGGCACTTCTATTCATTGAGGCCACTGGGCAAGTCGGGAATTTATTTTCTTTACTCGACTAAGCCCGAGCATTGGATTCCTAAGGACGTGGAGGTCCGCGGCCAAGTTGAGTCGACCACTGATGAGAAGATGAAGGGTTTTGTCTAGGGCTTCCCTTCTTCTAACAAATTTTGGAAGAACAGCTGGTTCTTCGTTGGTGGTGATTGGGGCCAATCGGTTTCTTTTGACCTTGATGAGGCTCGAGTGACGTACAAAGTCCCTCGATATTTTTGCTCGCCTAAGAACTGGAACCGAGCGACTCCAATTTATACCGATAGAGAGCTTGTGGCTCTGGCCTGAGCTGCGGTGCGGCCTTTGGAAAAAAGAGGCAAGCCGTACCTCTACAGCGAGAGCAAGATGATAAAAGCTCACATTTTCCCTCAGATCTCTGCCCATCGGCGACGCCGTGAGTTTTCCTTGTTTCATTTCCATGTTATTTTTTGCCTAACTTTTGTTTGGTCAGCTCAATAATCACAAGTAATTTAACAACCCATTAAATAAATAATGTGCAAATTATATTCTTAATATATTAAATACAATTCTAGATGGACACATAATCAGTCCGATAGAATATATCAAGTGATCCATGCAAGTCCGTGTGGATTGGGGATCTTGGCGGGCTATATAAATTTAAGCTTCAATAGACATAACCTAATCACAATCAACAAATGATTCACTTAGGTTCAATCTATTAATTTTAGTTCATTCCACTAAAGAACTAAAATTGCACTCTTAAATAAAGATAGAATAAGTAAATATTTCTCATTCATACCCTAGACAATCTTATTAGAGATAGTGTATCCTCGTAAAGAATATCAGTAATCGCCAAGAGCTCATAGACCGTTTATAGGTTACTCATATGACCACATTTTGAATTTGGATATTTTGACTTGTCCAGAAGCCATGTTTCAATAGACACTATCGAAAACTTAACGTTAAGATTTAATATCCAATACCTTAAACATCCATATGATGATATTCTACTCTCATTTAATAAATGGAGCCACGATGTCCATATCTATAAATGAAGTCCTCTATCAATTAATAAATGAATACCACCAAACTATCGAGGATAGACTATGCTATATAATCGTACTCATTGATAGCTATAGACTCTCTAATTGTCCTCATAATGAAAAGACTTTTATCTACTGACGGTTCTAGATAAAGTATTTCATTGTGATCCTATTCAATGCACCTAGTGCACTAGATTCTTTTACTCAAAGCCACTTTGATGATTTAGACTCATCATACCACATTTGATCCCACTCAAATGCTAATAAAAGAATATACAACTTTAATAAGATAAATGTGCCCAACCTTTACCTTAAGTTGTGAACATTATTTAAGACTAACTAAAGAATTGTGTCTACCTCATACATATCCAGATGTATGAGCAATTCTTCTTTTCTCATAGTCTTTTAACCTTATGATTATTTACTTTTGACAATTATAATAATTAAACTATAAATACTATAAGATTTGTTAAACCAGAAATCACTTTATTAATATGAAAATATTGTCAAAACCATATTACACTCTTGCTATTGAGCATAATCCTAACAGAGTTTCAGGTGTCGTAAATTTTTAGAGAGGGTAATCAAGTGGCTGACGCTCTTTCCAAGCACGCTTTAGGCTTGGAAGTTGATTCGTGATGGTTCTCTGGTCCTCCTTTCTATTCTTCTCTAATGGGCAATGATTACGTGGGCTGAGAGTCGTTTCGTTATTCTTGATGTTTTTTGTTTGTTCTTTTGTGGCCTGTGTGTCAATTGTTGTATTCCCCGGTTTTTTTTTTTTTTTTTTTTTTTTTTTTTTTGGTCTGGTTTTACCTTAGTTACTCTTTGTTATTTTCTTTTTTCTTTATCTTAATATTTTCGGATACTACCTAAGGGTTTTTTCAGTATATGATCACCCGTGATGCTTTTTCCCCTTAAGTCAATCCAACTTTACCAAAAACAATTATTATTACTATCAGTATGGGTTGGTTTGAGTTCTCTAATGTAGGAATGGAATGGTGGGGCGACTGATGAGCCGTCGTTGGGTACTCAACAAAATAATGTTTTTAAATGTGTTCATGTTGAAAATTGATTTCACTACTTAGATGTAAAATTAGTAAAGTGGCAAGTAGGATTCATTCCATACGGAATTAGAGTAATTATTGAATAAATTAACCATTCCTATATGCGATAAAATAAATCATAAGCAATGGATGGTTGAATGGTTTGTCAAGCCATCAAACATACATGTAAAATAAACCCAATAAACCTAATAAAATAGATAGAAATCTAGATAAGAGATATATGGGATAAACAATTAATAGAATTGCTAGGGAATTAATGGGATCACAAGTGGATTACGGGAAGTGCTTCTCAAGCTACCTTAGTGAACCGACCTTACAAATGTTAACCAATTGATTTCGAGAATGTGTTTAGACCATTACTATGAACCCTAAACAACTTCCCACCGTAATGCCTAACCGATTAAAGAGAGGGGGTCACGGCAGGATCGGTTTGTTACAATTAACGGTTTAGATAATTGTAGTTGATATACCCTTCGACGATCTATCCTAGTCACTATGTTCTCAATCCATCAAGGTTGTTAATCCAATCAAGATTATATAACAAATTATCCTAAGCAAGAGTATAATCAACTATTGGATATACATGTTAATCATATAATGCATAGAATCTAGTTATAAAATGAATAGAACACAAATAGGGATTAAAATATATTAAAGCTTAAACAAAACCCAATCCAAATGTTCTCACATCAAAACCCTAGAAAGGGGGTTTAATTACACATATTACAACCAAAGGGAATGCAAGTAAAAGATTAGAAAATCACCCTTGGGTCTCCTTTTGTAAGCTTGATCATTTCCTTACCTTTGATGATCCTTATGCAAAGAGTGGATGATGAGGATGTGTCTAGATAGGTGGAGTCAAATGGGAAGTGACTAAGGAGATATGTGGAGAAGATGGGAAGAAAGGAATGATTTAGGGAAGGTAATCTAGATGTTTAGTTTAGGTAGAGGAGAAGTGGAGGGATTAGGAATTGTAGAAAGGAGGTTTTTTGGTTGTCAAGAATGGCCAAGAGTTGTAAAATAGTGATGAATTTATAGGATTTTCAAAATAGGTTTCGGGTGGTCAATTACCAAAACACCCCTAGACTTTACAATATTGCCATTTTAGCCCCTCTAGGGGTCTTCTTGTAATTTGCCCACCCAAATTCAGCCAATCAGGCATGACACAGTGGATGTCATTGTTTTGGGTTCATGGCAATGCTTGGGCGACGCAAATGGCGACACGAACTGGTGCTTAAATCACTCTATGTCGCCATGGCGACAACGATGAGCAAAATGGTGACAATTAGGGGCAACAATGGGAGATGGAGGCGTGATTGCATGGCATGATATCGGTGGGTTTAGGGCACTGGAAAGTGAACGACCAGGCTACCGTTCGGTTCGCCAGTCGTTTGGGATGAAAACCAGTCGACGGTAGCTTCGGGATCGGTGTTGAATGGCAGCGGCGCACATAGGGCTTGGCTGCCATGGCTGACGCGAGGAAGAAGAAGATGAACAAGTGAAGGTGGGGTACATTCAGCAGATTCATAGGGTGTGCGCAGCAGCCTCTCTTTTGCCTTGAATGGGGTGCAGTTAGCAAGGGCATGGGGTGCATTCAAGCGCTTCTTCTTTGTCTCATATGGGCTGCAATTAGTCATGATATGGGGTGCATTTAGAAACCCACAACCCCAAAACACACCGTTTCACTAATGCGCATGCGCTGCTTCTCTTTTGTGGTGCGCTTAGCACTGCCTTGGGGTGCAATCAGAGGCTCATTATCCCAAAACGCACCATTTAGCTTTGCATGACGTGGCGCCCTTCTCTGCTTTGCATGGCGAATTATGGAAAGCCCCCTGAATTCTTCTAAAATCACAATAACTTCAAACCTTCTTCACAATTTACACGTTTGCCCTTAAATGACCAAAATTACTCCAATGCCCCTGAACTCTGTAAATACTTGAAAACACTTAATTTACACTATTAAATCATGGGATAATGCCCGAGAATCAAGCATAAAGAGATGGAAGTGAGGGCCAAAATCGTACCAATTTTGGTCCCATCAGTGACTGCTTCTCAGTTCATTAAGTCGGTGGGGAGCCTACTGAAGCAGAATTCCGTCTCGATTGAGATTGTTTCAGCTCATATGAAGGTGGTGCTGGGCAATGGGCAGAGAGCCAACTTCTGGAATGATTTGAAGACTGACGGTGTTAACCTGAAGATGGCCTTTCCTAGGATTCACGCTTTGGCTGAGAATAAATATGGGGTTGTTGGGCAGTTTGGCCAGTAAAACAGGTCTACTTGGCAATGGAATGTCGTCATAAAGAGACCTGTCCTTGGTTGGGAGGAGGAAGTTTGGACCATCTTTACCAAGGAATTACTGAAGTTCAAGTTGAAAAAAGGTTTTCCAGATATGCTTATTTGGACCCTTGTCCCCTTTGGGAAGTATTCAGTTCATTCTTTTCATAGAGAACTAGAAGTCTGAGGTGTTCCCGTTATGAAACATGGTAATATGGTGTGGAGTAGGGTGGTGCCTCCTAAGGTGGATCTTTTTTGTGGATGGTGGCCAAAGGAAGGGTGCTTGTTGGTGAATTGTTACCTAAGTTCACCGGTAGAAGGCTAGGTTGTAAGTTCCTCAAGTTTGATTGGCTTATTTCGGTGACAAACCAAATTTGGGGTTTCTGATGTAAGGGTAGCTTAGGCTTCTAATTGTTGGTGATCAAACTCAACAAAGACCCTCTCAAGACCTCAAGATGATAAGCACTCCAAAGGTAAAACACTTATGCTTAACTGCATTAAAGAGATCTAGTTGCACACACACAAACAACTCATGCATATCTATACTTCTTGTATGTTGTGTGTTTTATGTATTTGCATTCATGATTCTTGAATCCTCTTCATGCATGTTTAATTGATTGCATCTTGCTTGTTTAAATGCCATGTCATAATAGACTTTAGGATGCAAAGATTTAGTATAGGCGTCGTAAACCCGCTATTGGGTCGCCTTACGTACAGTGCCTATAAGGGGCATTGAGCAAAATTACTCTTACCCGCTGTACAGTCGTTGTACGTACGGCGGGTGACCTAATGGATTTTTTCCATCGCTGTACAACCGCTATATGTACAGCAGGTGAACAGCGACTCTCCAAACCCGAGAGCAATCGCCCTTTGGTGGCCCCAATCTCGCCCTTGTGAACAATGGTTCACGAAGAACTTGTTCTTCATTTCCCAGGCGAACCGCTGTACACCCGCCCTACGTAGAGCGGGTGAACAGCGGCCAAGGAAAAAATTTGATTTTTTATCAAACGTCATAGCATCATTTTGACATCCTATATATATGCTACTTTGTCTTTAGGTCGTTTCAAGTGAGTCCAAATCAGATTTTTGTCTTAGCATATTTTTCCAAGAGAAAAATTCACAAAAGAACTCACCTTTGATTACTCAAACACATATCCATGTGCATCAAACATCATCTAGCATCATCTATGATTCTTCAACACACTTAGCTTGGTAAGTTGTTTACTAATATCTTACATATTTAGTGTCTTACTTAACAAGTAATCTCATTTATGACTTGTATGCTTTTAGAACATCTTCTATTTACAAGATTGAGATTATTGTGTTGATTGTTTGAGAGTTGTATTTTGATAGTTATTGCTTAGAATTGCTTAATCTTGATAGCTATGTTGTATGACATGTCATATAGTAAAATTGATATCTAGGATTGTGATTATTGTCATCTTTCATCCTAGATAAGCGTTTACTGTAACCTAGCATTAATTGCATAATTGAATATCATGATATTCACTTAAGTTGTTGATCTCTTTAGTGAGAATTAAGTCTTGTGGCTGAGGTTGCCTAATCTGTAAGCAAATTGATCTATGTTCGCTATTAAAGGCCTGTTTGATAGTAGTGGTAGGTTAGTGACCGTGTAGGGTTTGACATGGTCAACCTAAGTTGTAAACACCATTACAAATAGTGGATTTGAGGATCATGTGTGGCGCACATATTAGCCCGTGGTTTTTCCTTGTTGAAGGTTTCCACGTAAAAATCAAATGTTATTTATTTTCCACACTTTACACTTGATTGTTGTTTTGACTAGATAGGGGTTTTTATTAAATATTGACTAATCAAGAAAAATTGGTAATTAACTTAATTAAAATCTATTCACCAACCCCCCCACCCCCGCTAGATATAATTAGGCACACCATTATTTGTTTCATAGGTAGCCAGTGTTGCCCACTTTGTAAGGATATGGAAGAAACGATTGACCATCTATTTGTGAGTTATGGCTGGTCCTCCAAGATGTGGTCGTTATGTCTTAATTGGTGGGACATATCAGCGTGTCTCCCCATGAGATTTCCTGAATGGTTAGAGGGTTGGATGCATTTGTGTCCTAAGACCAGAAGTCTAAGAGCCTGGAAAATTGCCTTCCACGCCATCTACTGGTCTATCTGGGAGGTTAGAAATTATATTGTATTCAATCAGGGGGCAGCTAACACAGACAAGGCTATCGAGATGGTCAGATGGAGAATTGCTTGGTGGTTTAAGCATTATGGGCCTAGATCTCCGCTGTCTCCGTCAATTCTGATGTTGAACTTGAAGGTTGGATGTGTCGACCCTATTAATCAGAAACGGAAGATCAATTCTAGATGGTGTCCTTCGACTGAAGGGTGCTTGAAATTTAACATTGATAGTTCCTCTAGTGGTAATCCTAGACCTGCTAGTATTGGCGAAAGTCTTCGCAATAATTTGGGAGAGACAATCTATATGTTTTCTTCCGCTGTAGGCGTCCGTAATTCCTCCTTGGCTAAAATTTCAGCAATTTTTAAAAGCTTGTCAACTTTGCGAGGCAGCAAAATGTCCAACTTGTGACCTTATTACGATTGAAAGTGACTCCAAATCTACAGTGTCGTGGGTGAATAATACAATTGTGGTGGGGAATGTCAAGAACTTAGATAATATACTTGAGATTAGGGAGATCATCAAGAGGGGTTTAAAGGTGTCGGTTCAGTTGTTCCCAGATATGTCAATGTTGCAGCTGATTTACTTGCTAAGTTAGGCTCGTTGAGTGGTTTGACACAGGTTGTTTGGGCTGGGTGAGCGTCATTTTTTCTAGTGGTCGTTTGGCCTGTTGTGTGTTTGGGGAGGGTGGTTGGTTGGTTGATTTCTTTGCTTTGTGCTCGCTTTGGTGGTTTGTTGCCTTTTGCCTTCGGGCCTTTGTTGTTGTTTCCCTTGTTTTTTGTGTTTCAATAAAGTGCCTTTTAAAATATATATATATATATATATATTATTATTATTATTATTATGTTTTTTTTTTTTTGATATTTATTATTATTATTATTATTTTGATATATTTATTATTATTATTATTATTTCTCTCCCCTTTATATTAGATAATACAACCACCATCATTTGTATCAGCTATTATGAATGGATGTATTAAACCAATTAAAATGTATTAGCTAATACAATACAATGAATATTACAAAACAAATCAAATATTGTATTGTATTATTCTAATATATATTTTTTTTTTAAGGAATTCTACATGCGTTTTAAAATTTGGACTCAAATCAGCTTTCTAAAAATAGTGTCACAATCTGTGTTTAACCAACCAAATTGAGACATGTGTCTATATTTAAAGAAAAAGTTGATTTGAGTCCACACGTCTCAATTTGTGTCTCCAATTTAGTTGATTAGATACAAATTGGGACACATCTTTAGACAACTGATTTGAGTCGTTAAAATTTAAACTCTTAATAGTGTACTATCTACCAAACGGGCCAATAAAAAATAAAAAATCCATGATGACAAGTCCAACGTGAGGGAACAAATAAAGACAAAAATCCTATTGGCTGTTTATTTTTTTCTTGTTATTCTCTATTACGATTTCTTTTAATTATTATTTTTTTAACACTTCTTCTTACTAATTTAATTATTATTATTTCTTTCTGAAGAGGACTAATTTAATTATTAAAATACTCAAAAGAAATAAGGAAAAATAATAATAAGGGTGAAATCCATTTTAGTCCCTCTAGTTTGACCTATTACACAAACCGGTCCCCCGATTTTAGTATTATCCCGTAAAATCCTTCTGTTAAAAATTCCCTTAAAAAAGTGCTTTCTGACAGGGTCAAAGGGTCAAATGACCCTGCTACTCCTAATTAAAAATAAAACAATAAAAAAAATAAAAAAACTCAAAATTAAAAGATTAAAATTAAATAATAAATATTTTATTCACCTCCAAATCTTTTCTATTCATCACCTCCATCGATTAACAAAAAATTAAGAAAAAAATTTTTTTAAAAAAATTATTGATCTAGTGAACCAAATCAAACCCAGACCGAAACCCAAAATTATTGATCTGTTCATCACCTACATTTGGTGTTGAATGTGTTCAACACCAACCACATTCAACATCAAACATGTTCCAGATTCAAACAACATACAGCGTTGGTTTCAAACCCAAATAAATTTTTCCAGAAAATACATGAATTTTTTCAGAAAAAAAAAAAAAAGCTTCAATCCTAATCTCAATTCTCAATTAACTTTGAAAATAACAAAAACTTGATAAATTTTTCCAAAAATAAATGATTTTTTTTTCCAAAAAAAAAAGCTAATCCTAATCAAACCTAGAAATCACCAACTCTCTAGTTTCAACCTTAAAAAAATCAAACCCAGTGTTGATCGATCACCAAACCCTAGCCACAAACACACCACCCCCACCAGTGTTGATCACTCCACCACCCTCAGACCAGAAAATCAAAACCCTTAATCCCCAAACATAGAAAATCATAACCCACATAGCAAACCCAAAACCTAACTCAACCCCATCAACAGCCACCACCCCTCCGACACCTGAACCCAAACACATCCATCTCCAAAACCAAAACCAAAACCCACCACCATTCATGTCAATCATCAATCTCTAACCCTCAAATCCAAAACCAAAAACCCTAACACCAGTTCATCACCATCACCAAACTAACACCAGTTCTTTCGATCTCATCTCTCGATCTCGATCTCGACCTCAGATCCCACTCGAATTACAAAACAAAATTTAAATAAATAAATAAAAACAAAAAAAATCTGAGTTCTCATTAGATCACACACCCAAACACCCAAGTATATAAACCCACACCACTCGTATTGCCAACTCGGAGAAACATTTCACAATTCAAAGGAAAAGAAGAGGGACAAGAAAGATAAGGAAAAGAAGAGGGATCCACGACGAGAGGAGATCGAGCAACGGGAAGGAGCAGATCAGCACTCGTAGGGTTGCGATTGGTGAGATTTCAGTGGGTTTGGTGTTAGAGTGGCGGTGGTGGCGGCGGCTAGGGTTTGAGTTGTGTGTTGGAGACTTGGAGAAGATGAAGATTTTTTTATAAAAAAAAATAATAAAAATAAAAATAAAAAAATAAAAAATAAAAAAAAATTAGAGAATTTTTTTGTTAGGTTACGGTTTGGTGAAGAAAGAGAGAAGGAATTGGGTGTTTGATCGAGATTAGGTGAAAAGAGGATTTTTTTTTTTTTTTTTAATGTTTATTTTTTAATTGTTTTTAGGGGGAGTTGCACAAATGTCCCCTGAGATTTGAAATAATTACACGCATATGGCAGTTTTGGGAGTAATGATAGAAAATATACCTGACTTTTGAAGACTTTTGCACAAACATCCTCTACCGTTAGATTTCTTCTATTAACCCTTAACGGCAAAGGGCAATATGGTATTTTCGACCTAATAAAACAATTTATTGATTTTGTTATTAATTAAAATATTTTTATTTTAAAAAATGAAGATAGAGATGGAGATCGCTCCATCCCATAAAAAAAAATAGAAAAAAAAATTGATCCTATCCAAATGTAGGAGATCGATTCAAGCTCCAGATGAAGATTATCTAACTGCTCCCTTTTGTTAGAGATGGAGTAGTCTGCTACATCTACAAATATGAAGCATTCTTCTACATCTACAAATATGGAGCTGATCCACCGGGAAGTTCAAAACAAAGGGTACAAAATCCAAAGATTTCACCGCCCCGTTCGCCACAAATCTCACCGATCTGTCGATATTCAAGTGCGCCGCTGCCACATGTGTGTTCCCCATCACTTCATCTACCAAATCGGTCGGTCCTTGCCGCCGATCTAACAGCCGCCGGAATTTCACACCTCTAATACTAAGTTCACTTTGGACAGTTTTACCCTCTTCAAAAAGATCACAAAGATGCATTTTTTTTTTTGTCTCTGTTTTGTGGAATTCATTAGGTTGGGATGTTTGATGATTGTGGGATTTTGTGGTTGGAATTTGTTAGAAAAAAAATTCAAAGATGCAATTTTGTTTTTTGTGTGATGTTTGATGATTGACGAATTTCCAGAAGATCTGAAGATGGATGATGGACCTTTTTTTTATTATTATTTGGGAACTTATGAATTATTTGATGAGTTTGTTTGTTTATTGAATGTTTGTGCTATAATGGATGAAATTTTTTCGTGGATGAATACGAAGATTGAGAATTAACAGAAGAAGATGAACATAAGGGAAAGGCAGATTTTTTTATTTTTTTATTTTTTTATTTTAATTCATAAAAATGAAAAATAAGGGGCATTTTAGACCTTTTGCACCATTGATTGTTGACCATTAGAAGTTAACGGGAGAAATCTAACGGCAGGGGAAGTTTGTGCAAAAATTTTCAAATGTCAGGTAGGTTTTTATGTCATTACCCTCAAAACTACCATATATGTGCAATTATTTCAAACCTCAAGGGACGTTTGTGCAATTCCCCCTTGTTTTTAATTGAAATTATTAATTTTAACCCTGCTTTTACCATTATACCTTAATGATCTGACGAAACCCTAATGGAATTGGATGGAAGGGATTGAAATACAAATTTTTGAAACTAGAGGGACCTGTCAAGATAAAGCTGAAAACCAAGGGACCAGTTTGTGTATTAGGTCAAACTAGAGGAACTAAATCCATTTCACCCTAATAATTAATAACCTACTTGGTCATGCGAGAATAATAGAAAACTGCGGCCGTTACGATATTGTCAACCGGGGGTTGAAATGTATTTTTGTATATTTTCTCGTTTAGTTTTTATTTTCAGTTCTATGGAAGCAACAGAAACAGTTTGGTCGCTGGTCTGATCAGGTAAATTCCATGATCTTATTCTTTATTTTGCTGATTTCTATAGTTTATTTTTGTAAAAAAGTAGATTTTTTTTTTTTTTTTGATGGGTTAGCATCAAATTTGCAGATGAATGATTCAACGTTTAGTGTAAGTCAAAGTTGTAAACTTTATAGTTAGACTGGATTGAAATGGGGTTTTGTTGTTTGTTGAATATGATTGAATACAGAGAGATAGATTATGTTCATGATCTCTTGCAAATGTTTTTTTGATTGATTGACTTATGTTGACTGGGATTTGGGTGTTCAATTGTTGTGAATTCTGTGATCGAAAAGACGATTTTCGAAGTAGATTTGGTTGTGAGATTGTGATAGGATTAGAAACAAAAAGTGTCATGGGGGGAAAATTAGGTGAGATCAATTTGCTTTCTGAGATTGATTTCTTTGGTCTTCAAGTAATTAAGTAAAGACTTAAAAGCACAATCTTGTGCTACTATTTGTTGTAATTGTAATTTATCACTAATTGAACAGGATATGATGACTTTTCTGAACTAAAATTTATTAAAATTGTGTTTTGTTTTTGATAGTCTGTGAAGAGAGGATTGGCAGTGATGAATCTTGTGCAGTTTATGTGTAGAATTCTCTGATATTATTGTTTTATCTATTGATGTTTAAGTGGGAATCGCGAGAGAAAAATGGCCAGTTCATCGGGGAAGACGAAGAGGAATCACAATTTGTTAAGGTTGGTAGAAGAGAGAGCATTATCCAAGAAAATTGAGAAAGAACAGAAGAAACAACAAGTCCCTTATCTTTCAAAAGACTGTGTATGGAATATCCTCATTCGACTTCCGATTCAGTCTCTTTCAAGCATGAGATTTGTTTGTAAACCATGGTGCAGTATAATTAGCGATGGCAATTTCATTGATGCCCATCTTCGTTGCTCAGAAACTGTTCTGATCTCATTCGTACTTCATCCTTTGAAAACACACCACCAGATCCACCAAACACATTTTCAGTGGAAGCGAGTCTACTTCAAAGAAAGCCTCTCTCCATTTTCGACCATCCACTCAAAAATGGGCCATCAAAATTGTATATCCAGTTCATGGAAATCAAAGAAGGAAAGAGCAAGATAGAAGAGTATAATATAAGCTGCTTTGGCATGGTTAGAGCTTCATGTAATGGTCTAATTTTGGTTGATAACCGATTGAAGAGAGGAGGACTGATAGTGATGAATCCTGTGACAAGGAAGTTGATTGCACTTCCTGTAGGAACCATAAATCCCAGAAACGAATCTTTTGGCTTCGCACTGAGTGAAGTTACTGGTGAATATAAAGTGGTGCACTTGTTCCAGGATAAGTTGGGATATATCAGTTGTGAGACAATAAATCTTGGGACGAGAGTGTGGAGAGAGGTGAACGGACCATCTTTTGGACTTTTTCAAACGTTCGAACACAAACCTGTTTCAGCAATTGGGGCTCTGCACTGGCTTCCCGAAATTCGTATTAATGATTATATAGTGTCTATGGAAGTAGACAATGAAACATTTCACACTCTTTCACTCCCAAAGACTGGTGGATGTTATGATCGAATCATTGAGAAAGATGGTTTCCTGTGTTTTGTCACTCATGAAGAATTGAACATAGATATCTGGATCTTAAAGGGCTTATACGGGGAGGTCTGGACAAAACATTACAGTCTCACAAATGGTTCTGTAATTGATATGGTACCCCTTTTAAGTTTTAAAGTCAGTGGAGATATGGTTTTCGTGAGGAACGAAGATGGCTCGTATTATGTTTACAACTTCAAACTCCAAATGATGACAAAGGTTGAGATGGAAGAGGGCATCGCTGGTCATCTTCTTCCTTCATGTTACCTCATGTCAACAGTCTCGTCTCATGGGAACGAAACTAATGATCTGTGAGGAAATGATGGTATATACAAGCATTCAATCTAGTAAAAGTATCAGTTGTGTTAATTTTTCTTTGCTGGTTAGTCTTGTGTAAATTGTAATGTGATTAACTAGACAATCAATAACTATGGTCAACCCCAGTTAAGGCCAATGAGCAATACTATCTTTTTTCCATTTCTTATTTATTTTTTCATCTCTCAACCCCTGTTTGTAAAAAGTAGAGGCAGGCTGTGGAGGATCAATGAGAAAAATATCAAGAAGTTGATCAACTGTGGTGAATACAGAATCTGGATAAAGCTTGGAAGCTTCAACGTCGTCGTTGCCAAGTTCAAAATTCATCAATTCTCCCTTCACAACTGATACTGGAATATTTTCTGGATCAGATCATGTGGACGAAGTAATTGACAAAGTAAGCACCAAAGCAGTTTGCAGAAACAAAAGTGTATGGAATGTGAACTGCTTCTATTGCCCTTCTGATTTTCTCTTCTTTTCAAGGATAGCTTTGAAAGGAGGCAAGAGGACTCAATCTGTCCTCTTCACATCCAAAATCTGATGGAAGAAATCTCTAACAAATAAATAATAATAATAATAAAACTTGTTTAAGATAGTTAGATTTCCCAAATCGGAAAAGCTTCACTAGAACAAGCCTATAATGTCATTGGTAGCATATGTGTTTTTAAATACTATTCTTGATCACTTCCTACATATTTAAGTTTTTAGATGTGATGGTTAGTTGGTTACTAATAGCATGTTCCATAAATTTTCTTATCATATATATATTAAATTAAAATTTTCGATGATCTTTTTGTGAAAAAAAAATATTAAGAGGTCAAAAGTAGGGGTGGTAAAAATCCCCGACCCGCCCCAAACCCGTGGGGCCCCGGTCCGTTTGGGGCGGGTTTGGGGCGGTTAAAACGGGTAACGGGGCGGGTTTGGGGCATATTTCTTGACCCGGTCGGGTTACCGGGTCGGGTATGGGACGGTTCGTTTTGACCCAACCCGCCCTATTTGACCCGGAATATATATATATATATATATATATATATATATATATATTTAAATATAAAAGGAAAAGAGAAAACCCTAGCTAAAAAAAAAAAATTTGAAAGAAAAAAATTTGAAGTGAAAATGAAGATGTTGGATGGATTTTGTTATTGAAATTTTGTGTTTAAACTATTTTAGTGAAGATGTTGAATGGATTTTATTGATATCGAAAATGTTGTATGTATTTTGTATTTTATTTAAGTTATTTGGGATTTGTATTTTATACTTTACATATGAATTTAGTGTTATTAAACTCAGTTATTGTGTTATGTTAAATTTAAATTTACTGTTAATTTTTATTTTTTTTAATGAAACGGGTCAAACGGGGCGGGTTTAGGACACCCTACCCCAATCGGGGCGGGTTTGGGGCGGAAGTTTTTGACCCAGCCGGGTCATGGGTCGGGTTTAGGGCAACCTTTCAAAACCGGGTTACGGGTTTGGGGCGACCTCGACCCACCCCATTGCCACCCTAGTCAAAAGTCCAAAAGACAAGAATAATGAACGATTAATGAGTTCGGGGGTTGGTTTAAGCATTACCTCCTTTCCACATGTTGACAAGTGTCCCAAAGTTAACCAAGGGTTAACAATTGACCAACGGTTATAAATACTTAAATAAATAAGGGTAAATGGATGAATTTGTAAAAAATATATATAAATATAAAATAATTTTTTAACAAATATTAAAAAAATAAAATCAGAAATAAAATTTCTCTCTCTCTCTCTATCCTCATCGTCTTCTCTCTTCGACTATCATTTGTCTAGGGATCTCAATGGTACGGGTCGGAGACGGATTTTTCATTACCATCCCCAATGAATTTGGAACATCTCCTCATTCATCTTGTCCTCACCTAAATCAATGGTCTAGATTAATTCTACCTTATGGTTGTGTAAAACATAAAAATTAATAGAAATAATTCAGACCATTGATTTATTATATTAAACATATGTAGATTATAAAGGTGAGGAAAGAAAAGGAGAGGAGGGGAGAGGATCCATATCATCCCAAATACCAATTTGGATGAGAAATACCATCATGATGAATATCCACCTTAAAATAAAGAGATAATTACCCCGGTGACCATCAATTTGATAACACACTATTAAAATAACCACTAGATTGGGAATTGGTTTCAAAATAGCCATTTTTGGCAAAAAGTGACACTAATAGCCATTCCATCCAATTCCATCTAATTTCATCCAATTCCATCCAATGAGTGGCATTTTGGTAAATAAGAGGATGACATTAATTTATTTAAGATGTTTTTTGGAAATCAATTTTTTTTTTTTTTGAAACGAATAATTATATTTAGTGTATGTATAAGGGTGGGCACCCAAACCACCAAACCGATCAACCCGCCCAAACCAAACCAAACCAATTTAAGCGGGTTGGTTTGGTTTTGTTAAAGAAAAAAAACCGATTGGGTTATTTTTTAGTAACCCAATTGGTTTGGGTTGGTTTATGGGTTGTGTTTTATCAACCCGCATAACCTAACCCAAACCATTACATATTTATATATATATATATATATATATATATATATATATATATATATATATATGTCTTTCTATTATCAATTCGAACTGACAATAAATATATCAGGACGAAGAATGTGGACCACAGATTATGGAGAAGTTTTGATAAGTGCATACACTTTGAGTCAAAGTATGTAAATCTAGTGGTCCACATTCTTCGTTATGATAAATTTATTGTCAGTTTAAACTGATAATAGAAAATCCCTATATATATATATATATATATAATTATCATATAAAAAATTAAAGTTAACCTAATTTTATATTAATTTATTTCCAAGGTTACCGGTCTCTATTTATTTTTAAAGTTATTTCATCTCAACCGAAGTTGTTGGCACTAAATAAATTTATTAAGAATAAGTAACTATTTTTTTTTGTTTCGTACAAGAACACATTAAGCAATATGGTTTAGTTTTTTTTTTTTTTTTTTTTTAATAAGTTTTATGTGTTCTACACTTGAGGATTTTTTTTTAACTATTATTGTTACGCACTTTGGTTAAATTTATTATTATTGTTTATCTTAATAATGAGTTTAACAGCTTGTATTGATATTATTATATTTATTCAAATAAAAAATATATAATTATTTTCTTAAACCGCCAAACCAAACCGAACCAAACCGATTTTTTTGGTTTGGTTTGGTTTGGTTTGGGTTGTAAAAAAATAACCCGATTAAATAATGGTTTGGATTGGGTATCGTCAAACCCAACCCAAACCAACCCATGCCCAACCCTATGTGTATATATGTGTAGCATATCTCAAATGAATACATACATACATACATATATATATATATATATATATATATATATTTAAGAAGATTAAGGCTACAAAATCTAAAAAAATCTAAAAAACAAAGAAGAGATACGTGTATTGATCTAAACCATTTCTTTTGTATTTTGAAACGAATAATTATATTTAGTGTGTAAAATACACACTAATATAATTGTTCGTTTCAAAAAACAAAAGAAAAAATTGATTTCCAAAAAGCATCTAAAATAAATTTATGTCATCCCCTTAACTAAAATGTCACTCATTGAAAAAATTGATTTACAAAAAACATCTAAAATAAATTATTGTCATCTCCTTATTTACTAAAATGCCACTCATTTGATGTAATTGGATGAAATTAGATGGAATTTGATGGAATGACCATTAGTGTCACACTTTTCGCCAAAAATGACCATTTTGAAACCAATTCCCAATTTAATGGCCATTTTAATAGTGTGTCATTAAATTGATGGCTACCAAGGTAATTATCCCTAAAATAAATGGTGTGGATACGAGGATTCCCCATTAGAGGATCGGTTTTTTACCTCATACCATCCCTATCTCATTAATATATTTTGTTAATGATTTTTTGATAAAGATCATATCAAAATTATTGAATAATATAAAATTAATAGTGTGGGGGATATTATATAATGATCTATAATAGAGTAGTGTTTCAATAGAGGGGAAAAAAAAATCCTAAATCCTACATTCGATCACCAAAAAAAAAAAGTATTTTCAACATTTCCAATTTCAAAATAAAAACAAAATCATCATCGTCATTTACAGGATTTGACGAGCTTGAATGAATTGGTAGATTTATCAAATAGATCGGCGGTGTCTTCAAATTTGGAGCAGAATAATCCCCATCCGCTCAACTTCTTCTCTGTTTTCTTGATCTCCCATTTTTTGTTCTCTTCAATTTTTGTTTTCTCTCTTTTTTCTTCACGGAAATCAATCAACAAACTTTAAAATATTTTAGTCTTTTGGCCATAAATGAATCAATTAAATCTTTCAATGTTTTAGTTTAACGACACTGTTTTAAAACCAAATGAAAAAAAAAATAAGTAAAATAAATCTTGTAATGGAATGTCAACCTTTTATTTACCAAAATCACTCATTTAACAGTAAACTTAACGGAGTTTGACAAAATGGTTTTAGTATCATGATATTCATAAAAATAAATGACCATTTTCATGGTGTGCATTCATGTCACTGTGATGATTATCTTTCTTTTTTTTCTTTTTTTATGTAAGAACCACCACTATTGCTTGGACCCCACCATTTAATATTGTTTCTCATTATCCCATCCGTATAGCACATCGTCACTTACAATCTTACATCACTCATCTTTTTCTCAATTAACCCCCCACTCTCTCATTTCAACACTCTCTCTCTCTCCTCTAGTGGTGGCAATACAAGCGGTGGCCGGGCCTTCTAACAGGTCGTGTCAAAGAGAGGCTTGGCCTTCTTAACAGATCCGCACGGCCTTTGTACACTTTTTTTTTTTTTTTTTTGTAAATATGTTTTAGGTGGGAGTCGAACCAACCACCAAGGTGAGGTTGTAGGAATCAAAATAAGATTGTTGGGGAAAAGGATTTGTGACTTAAGCATTTAACTTGTTTATTTGCATATATTAATATATATTGTTTAATTAGTTTTACCTGGCACCTAGACTGCTATAGGCCAGGCTGTACTAGGCCCAGCTTGCTTGTGGAGCAGGCCGGCCGGGCTTGGGTTGCCAGGCCAAGCCCATTTTGCCACCACCAGACTCCTCCTTTATTTTATTTCATGCTTGCTTGTAGGGGTGGGCACGGTTCATTGAACCGAACCGAATTGACCCGAACCGAGTCGAAATATGGTGTTTGGTTCGGTTCACTCGATTAGTTCGGTTCGAACCAAATGAACCGCATAGTATATGGGTTGGTTTCGGTTTTGGACCTTTGAAAACCAAACCGACCCGATGAACCGACATTTAAATACAAAAAAACCCTGATTTTACTTTTCTCATCAGACCCTATCTCTCTTGTGAGTCTTGTTCCGCCGTAGCATCTCTCTGTTTCTCTCATACCAGACAATCAAAGTATCAGCTCCATCTCTCTTCCGATGCAGCATCTCTCACATGGTCTCCGGCTCTTTTCCCAGCCTCTGCTGCACAGGTCTCTCTTTCGTGGCTCCGCTTGCACTTGTCGGTCGTCATTGTCAAGGTTTTTTTTTTTTCTTTCTTCCTGGTATATGTGTTGCTTTTTTTGTTTTATACTTTTATCTGTTTATGGGTATTTGATGTTTCTTTCTTTTATGGGTGTGTCTATTTGATATGTTTAATTTAACTTAATTTTACTTTTATCAGTTTAATTTGATGGATCTACGGTCTGCCTGTCTGCATATGATTTTTAACATGTTTTAAAAATAAAGACTGCCTGAGATCATCGATTCAAACAATCATCAAACCGATTCAAACAATTTTCGAGCAATTTTCGAAAAAAATCATCAAGCCGATTCCAGCATGCTTTTCTCAGATCACCATGTATATATGTGTATAAATGTATATGTATATTAATGTGTGTTTTCGTGTTTGTGATTCACTGATTTGTTTAGATCTAGTTCTATGAAGATATCATTTGCGTTTTCATATTATTTGATGGTGAATGTTTTATTTGTCTAGATCTGATTTTTCTGTAACCGAGTATAGTATTATTTTTTGACTTTATAACTACTGTTCTGGACATTTTTTGATTGGAGATGTGTAATGGACTAATGGGTTCTCTTTTTGCTTGTTTAGTTAATTATATTTTTACTTGTTTACAGGGGAAGATTTTGTTTTCCATTTCAATTAATTCTGCACGTCTAGTAGCTTTTGATTATGGTAATTATAATGGAAGGTCCAGATCTGCAGCAGACCTATGAGTTTCTAAGAAAGGTACCAGTACCAAGATAGAAAACAAACATCAATTTGTAAATTGTTGTTGTGCACTTGTGCAGTGGCTAATAATCAACTCTTCATTAGCGGTGACTTTTACTCCGGCATTCCTGTTCCTATGATTGTTCAACATGTTGTTGATGGCAACCAAATTGCATTCATGTTATGTACCAAATTTGTACTTTTGATTTGTTTTTGAATGTTACATAATCGGTTGATTACTTGATTAATTACTTGATGTAAAGATTAATTTATATGTTTTTTTTAATAGTAATATGTTTTAATGTATTGGATTGATAAAAAAAAAAACAGCCCAAAATCAGTTACCTAGTGGCCCAAATACAAAAATAGGTGTTAAAGGGTGGAAAAAATGATAAAAATATATATAAAAAAAACTCAAAGCCCAAAGGCCCAATAGGTCCAAAACCGAATTGAACCGAACCGAACAGAGATAAAGGTGTTCGGTTCAATTCGGTTTATGGTCCAATACGGTTTAAACCGATTCAAGTTTTCAAAAACCGAAAATATAACGGTTCAATACGGTTTTAACCAAAACCGAACCGAACCGAACCGAACCGTACCCACCCCTACTTGCTTGCTTGGGGAAGTGCAGAAGCTGGTGGGGACTACCAAGAACATAAGCCTTTACTTTTTTTCATTTCTTTTATTTTTCCAGCAGCTCTTCTCTCTCACTCCATCTCTTGCTCCATCTTTTCATTTGTTTTATTTTCTCTACAACTCTTCACTCTCTCTCTCTCTCTCCATCTCTTTAATTTCTTTTTATTTTCTCCGAAAAGATCAGATCGACTAGGCACAGACTAGATGCCCAGCCGCCTAGGCCAATTACCAGAACACTGGCAACTGCAATGCACACGGTACTGATGCCCTTGTGACATATTTTATGGCCAACATTCATCAATCATCCTCATCTAGATATTCAACTGCTATATCTGTTGTTGCTTGGAACTAATAATATGATTAAATCTTCACTCGGTCTAGCCACTTAATGTCGAGCCATGGGCTTTCTCTGGTCAAGCAACTCCTGAATGAAAAATTCCAGATAAGGGTGTCAGCTTGCAATATCGAAACTTCCCAAACTAGGCCTCAATACATGACGCATTAGAGTAGACCAATATGACATAAACATCCAACAAAGCCCTGAAAAAACAAGGCTCCTAAAAGATTGACACTATGCCTTTCACCTGAATAATCGCTGGCAGCTTTTTATAAAAGTGCAGATAACTCGGGAGGTTACTGATAACTTCAGCTCCATGGATATGATAAGTTGAACCAAGAAAACTATCCATTGAAAAGTTCTATAGCAGTCAATGACAACTAGGTAGCGCAACAATCACCAAAAACACGGGCATAATCTCTGAAAACTACATCTCTTCCCATTAGGACTCCAACATTCTCTCCACCTTAACTATTTCTACATAACAACAACACTATATTGATTCAGCTTAAACCAGCCCCCCTAAAATTCTCTCCAGCTTAATTAAAATTCTAACGAAATCTCAAAAAAAGACAACATAGTTGTAAATCTTAACCAACAATTGCATTATATTAGCTATAATCACACCCAACATAAATCCAACAACAACAAAAATAAAAACCCTAAAAATCACATTTTCTTGAATCTAATCTAACTATATTATATATATGAAGAAAAAAAAAATCAACTTTCTAGAGAATTCAAAGCAAGACAGATTTTTGATTTGCAATAGAATATCAAGACTAACAATTCTATCAATTCGTCAAATTTTACAATAGTTCAAGATCCAACAGATGTAAAACTCACACCAATCAATCAAGCGGCGGTTGACTAAGTCTCAACGGCATCCTTCGAATCGTGATCATGGTGATGGTTGTGATCGTTATCGTCTTCGTCGCTGGTGTCTTCGTCGAACGGCTTGTCTTTGTGGAAAATGCAGCACTTCTTGGAGCTCTTCTTCTGCATGAGCTCGTTGTCGACGGTTCCTTCCTTCCACGTCACCTTCTTCTTCCGCCGGTTCAGCCGGAGAACCAAGGACTGGGACTGGCCGCTCGCCGGATTCTCTAGGGTTAAGGTGTTGGTCACAGAGGAGGACGGTCGCGTGCCGGTTGCGCTCATGATTTTTTTATTTTTATTTTTTTTGGAATTTTGCCAGACTGTTTGAACTTTTTCTTTTTTTTCTAAGGCTTTTTGGGGCTAACATATTACATATAGGAGAAGACAAGACCAAGACCCAAAATGTAATAGTATAAAATATGGGAAATTATCATTCTCTCTCCCTGAGGCTTGCCATATTAGTTAGATAAACCGGTCCCTCTAGTTTCAATAATGGCCAATCAACCCCCTAAAACCTAAAATATTAGTCATTTTACCCCTTTTATCAAGTTTTTCACCCAAAATATTGGTCATCCTCCGTCGAGGATTGTTCCTTCGACCTTGTGGATAAAGGACACAAATTCTAACCAACTTGTTACTCCAACTTATTGTTAAAGGTTTATTGATTTAAATGTATATATATAGTTATATAATTTGTTTAAAATAATTTAAATCTGTGTATATAATTTAAAATAAACTCATATTTAATAATATATTAAAACAATTTTATGAAGAGAAAAAAAAAAGAAAACAAAAGGAAACCCATAAAATCTAGAAAATTAAAGCCCGTAATTTTTTTTTTCCCTAGAAAATCAAAGCCCATAAATTGAAAGGGGAAAAAAATTCAAAACAAATAATAATAATAATAATAATAATAAATTCCTTTTTTTGAATTTTTTTCCTTTTGTTTTCTTATTTTCTTTTCCTTTTTCATAAATCTGTTTCAATATGAGTTTATTTTAAATTATATAAACATATTTAAATTATTTTAAACAAATTATTTAACTAACACTAACTAACTAACTAACTATATATATATATATATATATATATATATATATATATATATATGCACATGTAAATCAACAAAACTTTAAGAATAGTTGAAGTAGCTTAGTTGGTTAGAGTGTGTGGCTTTTAACCTAAGGTTAAAGGTTCAATTCTTGATAGAGGCGTTTTAATTTTTTATTTGACAGTCAAAGGGATTTTGGATTGAAAACTTGACAAAAGAGGAAAAATGAACAATATTTTGAGTTTTAGGGGGTTGACTGTCCATTATTGAAACTAGAGAGACCAATTTATCTAATATGGTAAACCTCAGGGGAGGAAATGATAATTTCCTATAAAATATTACCATAAATAGGCTTTTACAATAACATGCCTTGACATTTGCAATATCACAGTCATATCGAACTTTTCCTTTAACTACAAGAAAGTATCCTTGATTAACAGTTGACTAACACTTTGTCAACACTAACCGATGAAATGACTAAATTACCCTTCTTAATTCTTACATTTTTATGCTTTACTTATTCTTTGAATAATTTTAGTAAATAAATAAGATATAATTATTTAATCTATTTCTTACATTTTATTTCATTACTCATTAGACTAAAATAAATAAGAAATAAATTTTTAATATAAAATAAAATAATAAATAAATTTTATTCATAAAAATTAAAATACATAAGTTAAAATAATAAATAATTTTGTACTTAAAATATTAAAGATAAATAAATTTTTAAGGAAAAAAAATAAATAAAATAGGAAAAGAATTAAAAAATGATTAATTATTTATTTGTTTATGCCCGCTGGCTGGCCTGACCCGTTCGCCAGCATGGCCTGCTATGGCCGTGCTTCCGAGCCATGCCAGGCCGCCCCAAAACTTAGCATATCGGGACTAGCCTAGCCTGTTTCATCCCTAGACCTTTTTGGGCCTAGCCTTTTAAGAGCCCAGCACGCCCTTACCGAGCTAGGTCAAGCCGGGGGTCCATTTTGCCTCAAAAAGAGAAAGAATAGATTTAAACTAAGCTTGTCATTCTCATTAGCGTTGACACAAGCTTGAAAGTAAGTTGTAAGTTTCTAATTCTATTTGAGCTTTTAATCTTTTTCTTTAAATCTTGTAGGTGGATTTACACATTGGTTCAAAAATAATGAGCCCACACTCTTAAGTGATTCGATCATGTGCTAAGTGCGAAAGATTTGCGGAGACTAAACTACAAAGGTAATCTCTAAATTAATTCAATGTACAATACGTTTAGAATACGATCCGGTGAGGTTTTCAATTTTTTTTTTTTTAAAGTTTCGTAGATACATTTATTTTAAAAAACGGTTATTTTTCCTTACATTATTAAACTAAATAATTAATTAAAATTTAAATAAATAAGGAAAATTAAAAGGAAAACTTTTTGGGACCAAAATCAATTCGTCCCGATAGAGGGCCTATTGGGACAAAACATGATTCGTCCCAAATAGGTTTTCTATTGGAACGAAATATATAGTTGTTACTCCTTATTGCCTATAGTTTTAAGGACTAATAATTTATTTCATCCCAATAGACATATCTTATTGGGATAAACTTTTTTCTTTTTTCTTTTTTCATCCCTAAAAGTCTCGTCAGGTTTGCACTTTTTAGGAGCGGATAATTTATTTCGTCCCAATAGACATCCTATTGGGACAATTTTTCGTCCCTAAAAGTCTTGTCAAGTTTACGATTTTTAGGGACAAATAATTTATTTCGTCCCAATAAACATCCTATTGGGACGAAAAAAATTCATCTGTAAAAGTTTTGTCACTATAGCTCAATTTTGTTGTAGTGATAATATCAAATGATAATGATATTAAATAATTGATCATATTAACTAATTAATTAATAGCAAAGATAAAATGAGTTCAAAAGACATCTCTATTAATTAATTAATCATAATTGAAAATATATATAAACAGTCTAAACTAATCAAGAGAGGGGTGAATAGATTTTAATCCGGTTATTACCAAATATTCCGAATTAGTCAATATTGCAAAAATAACCCCAAACTAGTCAAATACAAAATCAAGTATAAATGTGCGGAATTTAAATGACACTTAATTTTTAGGTGAAAACCTTCAACAAGGAAAAACCACGGGCTGTTATGTGCGCCACACAATGAACCTCGAATCCACTAATTGCAATGGTGTTTACAACCTAGGTTGACCACATCAAACCCTACGGTCACTAACCCGCCACTACTACCCACAGGCCTTTAAAAGTGAACCTAGTTCCTTGCTTGCAAACTACCAAATGGTAAATACAAGACTTGACTCACAAAGAGAAGAGATAAACAACCTAAAGTGAATATGGGCAATATTCAAAGTTCATAAATGCAAGGTCAAACATTTAAGCTTATCTAGGCATGGATGAACATGTTAAAGACATTCCTAGATATCAAGTAGCTATATGACATGCATACAACTTAGCTATATGTGCAAACAAAGTCCTATATGCAATAGCTATCACAAACAACTCACAAAACACAATAAAAATGCAATCTTAAAACTAGTCAAGTAATAAAAATGTTATCTTATAAAGTAAGAACACGTGAAGAGATGTAAAAATGTTCTAACTACAAGTTATGTGAGTAATAAAGAAAACCCATAAGAAATCATACCTAGAATATGCTAGATGATGTGTGAAGATGATGGGCTTTGGATTTAGATGAGTAAAGTTGGAATCTTGAGAATCTCTCTCATGAAAATATTTTTCTCTCTCAAAAGTATATTTTTCTTGCTCTCAATAGCTACGAAACGAAAAAGAGAATATATATATATATATATGTCTAGGTATTTTAAACAAAGTTGCACGTTTATATATATACTAGGTATTGGGGCACATGCAAGGCATATGCTTAAATTAGTATTTGAGTGTCATATTTGTAAATATAAATATCTTTGAAAAATAAGAGATGTTAATATAAAACGGTATAATTTTAATTTATGTAAATGTTGTTACATTGATATAACACCATGAGGAAGTATTAAATTCATGGGTTTGACAAAAAACTCCTCTACACTTGCCTCAAAAGAGATTATTCTCACGATGATCTAACAATGGTAATCTATATACAATTGTTTGCAACTTTTATTGAACATCTCAACAATTTAAATTCAACAATTAAATTATATTTTTTTATCCAAAAGTACTTTTTGACTAAATTGCATAAATTGTGATGAAATGATTATTTAAATCTTTAATAATCGATATCCATATCTTCCTTATCAGATGAATCCATCGCTTCCAGTCAAATCCTTTTTACTTTTTTTTTTTTTTTTTTTTCACTTTACAAACTGCCCCCTATATATATTTATATTTAAGTCATCAAGTTGCATGACAAATTAAATTTATACCCCTATAATATTTCTTACTCCTTTTCAAGTCATTAAATGCATAGAAAATTATATTTTCATCCCCTATCTCATTTTACAATATAAAATAATCATCAATCCAAATACCTATTAATTTGGATCTAGTCCATCTCATTATGTGTCACTATTACTAAGACATTTCATTTCTAAAGTAATTCTACAAACTCAAATAAATTCCATCTAAATTCATAATAATTGGAGCAAACTATTTAACAATGATTTAACCTATTTAGAATTTTAAATTAAGATAAACTTGGAAATTACTATACAATCCATGTTGTGTTACTATTACTAAGACATGTTTATTAAGTAATTCTACAAACTCAAAGGCTTGTATTTGTCATTTGACTTTCAAAGAAAATCTAAGGGATATTATAATAAAAATCTTACTAAAACCTATATATTAAGTAATTATATAAACTTTAAGGGGTAGTATTTGTAATTTTACTTTCAAAGAAAAAAAAAGAGTCAAAGAAATTAAAAGAAAAAAAAAAGGCATATTTGTAAACAATCCTGGGCATAATTATAAACTTTAAGGGTGTATCTGTAATTTTACTTTCAAACAAAAAAAAATGCTATAATCACCGACATTCTCACACTTTTATATAGTATAGATATATATTAACAAAACAAAAATGCAGTAAAGAATAATATATGGGTACGGATATTGACACCCATAAATATGATAAGCACACTCATATTTATAAGTACTCATATCTAAAATTTAAAATTAAAACATTACTATAAACACCCATCTTAACGCCAATAGTACCCTTATTTAAATGAATGTTTTAATTTATTTTTAATTCAAAACAACTCCTAAAACATTGAAGTAATTCTTAAAAAAACTAAAGTGAAATCCTCCACAGTATTCGATAGAAACAAAACAGAACATAGAACATTCACGGAAGTAGATAGTGCCTTTACGCCAAAGTCCTCTCCCTCCGTCGTGTGTTGATACTTGATTGGTTGGCTCCATTTGGATCTAAATTTCATATTTACTTCAGAGTTCAGATCCCTTTGTTCATAGCTGAGTTGAGCAACTTTATATCTACAGCGTCAAAAATGGCAGTGATCGAAGTTCATCAGTTCGCGCAGTGCATCACCTATCATGCTTGAAATTCCGATCACTCAAGTAACTTTTTATACATATATATATAATTATCATTGTCTTTATCAATTCTCAGTTTTTGCTGCTATGTTCCATTTTCTTCGAATTGCATCTAATTGTACATATTCGTCTTGTTTTCTCCAATATAAAAATATGTTCTTTATATTTTCCTTATAGCGGTTGCATTTTGTCCAAATAATAATGAAGTTCACATCTATAAACTGTTGGACAAGGGACCATGGCATCCAAGAAGCTTAGCATTGACACCAACCCGGCAAAATATGGTTCTCTGACTTGAACCTGATGTAATAAGTCTGATTGAACTTGGTGAAACCTGATGAAATCATGTTTAAATTGTTTTAACATTCCTATTACTAACATTTGCTTTTGGAGTTTAAATTTTTAATATCAGAATTAAGTTTTTTTTTTTACTGATAAATAATGTTGATAGAATTAGGGTTTAGTTTTCTTTTTTTAATAAAATAATATAGTTAAAGATATGAGTGTAATTAATGGATGTATATAATATTTGGTTTATTTTTAATTAAACTAAATTGTCCTTATCGGTAAATTCCTATTGGGATATTTTTGTAATTAAATTTTTTATTAAAATAAGGGTGTACTTATCATATTTATGGGTGTCAATATCGGCACCTTATATATATATATATATATATTCGGTGAGATGAAAGCTGGAGAATAATACATATATATATATATATATATATATATATTAGGTTTTAACAAACAAAACGGTACCGTTTAAATATACATATTGAAGTTAAACAACCAAAACAGCACCGTTTAATATATATAGATGAAAAAGACAAATGAGAGAATCTAGTGTGGTGAGCTCATGTGAGAGGCTTCAAGAGGACCAATTATTTATCAAGTCAAATCCACTCATGCAATAAGGAATCACAACTCAAATAGAGTTCACATGCAACCAAAGCACTTAATACAAATATGGAAAATTACATAATTTTCCACTATAAGCTCGAAATTGAATTCCGATTTTCGATAAAAACACGGAATGTCCCAAATGTCTCGAAAATCATCCGAAACACATAGATAAGTCTCCGAATCGCTCGGAACCATCTAGGGACAAATCACACACGGTTAGACTCGTTAAAATACGAAAAATCTCAAAAATATATTTCTTTAAAATACAATGAGATTTTACCAACTCTACCAAAACAAACACAAATACTAAAATGCATGAGTTGTGTGTGTGTACTCTAAATCTCTTCAATTAAGAGTCAAGAGTCAAGAGTCAAGACAAGTAAATTACCTTCCTTGAAGCTCTTGATGTCCACAATGAGGTCTATTAGCATTTGAAAAGATTTCTTCAATCGCTACCCTTACATAGTTGAACCCCATTGTGGTTTTGTCAACGAAATAAGCCAATCAAAAAGTGAGGCACTTACAATAATTAATTGCATTAGTATTTTGGTAATTTTAAAAAAATTAATATTAATTAATTAATCATACCATCCAATTAATTAATAGAAAATATGAACATATTGATGAATTCAGAAGACATCTCTATTAATTAATTAATCATGATTAATAATATTGACGATTTAATTAATTTCCTTGATAATTTAAAAAGACATTGTTCAATTATTTAATTAATCATATTTTCTTTTGAGGTTGTAGATTATTATTATTATTATTATTTTGAATTACAACAACTGTCGGGACTTGACGAGATTAGACTCAACAAGCACAACCCAGAATACTACTCCCACTATCAGGGAGAGAGTACAAATGGATTACAACTCTTACAATGGAGAGAGGGTTGCTCCCAATAGAACCGGAAGAGGGCACCCACACTTGGGATTTAATAGCCAAGGTGGGACAAATTATATACATACCAAGGCAAGGCTTGAACCTTGGTGGTGGAGCATCCCTTGAGAGTTGGGAGACTCCAACCACCAAGGCAAGGGGCCAATAACCACCAAGGCAAGGGGCCATTGGTGAGGTTGTAGATTATTTTTATTTGAAAGCAAAATTAGAAGAATATAAATAAATTTACCTAGAAATCCCTTAAAGCATTTAATTAATGAACCCAAGTTCAAAATTTGAGCCACTGTCAGACCTTATCACATTTTAAAAAATGACGATATTTACTCCACTGAAAAATTGTTTGTGCACCCCTTTTTGTATCAATACCCCATTAAAGTTTTTAAAATGTTAAAATTCGTAAACACACCCATATATTGTCAAAAATATCCTTTCTTTAGTTTTTGATTAAAGCAAAATGTAAAACATGAGAGGAGTCTGTCAGCAAGCCTCCTTAGTTTGTTTTTTTTTAATTATATATTATTAATTGTTATTTTAACTTATTTTTAATTCTCATCAAATTCAAATTTCTGAGAAATCGGTTGAGATCCGGCGAGTAGTTGTGGTCGGCTTTCGTTTTGTAGTTTTTTCGAATTTGGACTTTTTGACAGAAAAAAAATGAAAAGATCCGGTTCTTTGGTGGTCACTTCAATGGTTGTAGCTTCCACCATCACTTTAACATTCTCTTCCTCCACCAACATCAACCAAGGGATTTTCTTCATCTGGAAAAAACAACATGCGTGCATTGTTAGATAAGGAGAAATTCACGCCAATATGGGTTGATGTTCATAGGGACGACCTTGGTCACTGCACATAGATGAGTCCAAAGTCCAAACCCATCATTGTTTGTAATCTCTTTTTTTGTTTTCAATTCTTAGTTAAAAACACTTTGGTTAATTTAGTTGTTTCTTCTGGTACATTGTAGTTAAAAACACTGTGATGAATTGAAGCCTATATATATGTAACTTATTTTTTTAATTAAATTAAATGTTTTTTTTTACAAAGCTATTTTATAATGGTTATTTAATATTAATAAATAGTTTTATTTAAATAAAAAAGATTTTATATTCGTTCAAAATATTAGTTATTATATTTATTTGATAAGGTGCATTATTATTATTTTAATCACTTTAATAGTTTTATACAAGGATAATGTAGGAATTTTGAAAGAAAAAAATAAAATAATTTGGGGTGTACATATAATTTCCAAAGGGTGTAAAGATTGCTACTCTATTTTAAAAAATAGGAAACTATGTTTATTTTTTTTTAAACTTAAAAACAACATCTATTAAAATAAGGGAAATTATTATTTTCCCCCTGTAGTTTGCCGTATTCTCCAGTCTCCCCTCTCTAGTTTCAAAATTCTCCAATTTCCTCCTCCCATGCACAAATACAACCAATCTCACCATATAAAAATAGGCATGGGAGGGGGGAAATTAGAGAATTTTGAAACTAGAGGGGGGAGACTGGAGAATACGGCAAACTACAGGGGGAGAATGATAATTTCCCTTAAAATAAAGAAGCAATACAATCTGGCTTTTCAAAAAGCCAAGTTTTGTCCTCATAAGAGGAAAAGGCTAGAGAGGCTAAGGTATGAGCCACTACATTCCTATTTCTAGGGATGGCCTGACTGTTAATAACCCCAACATCTCTAAACAGAGCCTTAATGTCACTAATTACAGGGCCAGCTATACTTGACAAGAAACGATTAGAATTGACCTCATAGACCACATTTACAGCATCTTCAACCCAACCAACAGAGAAACCTAATATGTTAGCAATGAGCAAGCCTTCCCTTAATGCCATATATTCACCCAGTTCTGCAGAGAGAGACCCATCCATTGGCTTTGACAGAGTAGGAACCACCTCTCTTTTATCATTACGAATCACCGCACCAATCCCTATATGGGAGAAATATGCTTTCATAGCAACATCCGTATTAAGCTTTAGTGAACCAAGAGAGGGAGGAGACCAACAAGATGAATCAATAACATAGTGTGAAGAGGCCACCAGGGCGGAAATAGCTCGGGAGCTTTGGAATTCTTTAAGAAAAGAAAAAACCCAATTTAGTAGTTCATCAGGGGCTCTCACTTTGTTATTGTGGATGAAGTTGTTTCTATTTAACCATGAACTCCATATAACCATACACCAAGCCTCCATATCATCTTTCTTCACGTTATCTAGCAACCACTTGATCAAATCAAGGCTAGGGTACCTTCTAAAATTCTCCATAATAGACTAGAAAGTAGTTTTAGACCACACCTTATTCGCCTCAGGACACCATAAAAAGCATGAGCAACATCTTCAACACCCTTCTTGCAACGGCTACATATAGGATTAGAGATAATCGTACGGGCCTGTAGATTTGAAAGTGAGGGAATGGCATTATTACAGACCCGCCATAGGAAAATCCTCACCTTTGAGGGGATATTCAAGTTCCATAACCTTAACCACCACTT
>CM059872.1:11636908-11737425 GCA_030490815.1 Acer saccharum
AGTCCAAATCAGATTTTTGTCTTAGCATATTTTTCCAAGAGAAAAATTCACAAAAGAACTCACCTTTGATTACTCAAACACATATCCATGTGCATCAAACATCATCTAGCATCATCTATGATTCTTCAACACACTTAGCTTGGTAAGTTGTTCACTAATATCTTACATATTTAGTGTCTTACTTAACAAGTAATCTCATTTATGACTTGTATGCTTTTAGAACATCTTCTATTTACAAGATTGAGATTATTGTGTTGATTGTTTGAGAGTTGTATTTTGATAGTTATTGCTTAGAATTGCTTAATCTTGATAGCTATGTTGTATGACATGTCATATAGTAAAATTGATATCTAGGATTGTGATTATTGTCATCTTTCATCCTAGATAAGCGTTTACTGTAACCTAGCATTAATTGCATAATTGAATATCATGATATTCACTTAAGTTGTTGATCTCTTTAGTGAGAATTAAGTCTTGTGGCTGAGGTTGCCTAATATGTAAGCAAATTGATCTATGTTCGCTATTAAAGGCCTGTTTGATAGTAGTGGTAGGTTAGTGACCGTGTAGGGTTTGACATGGTCAACCTAAGTTGTAAACACCATTACAAATAGTGGATTTGAGGATCATGTGTGGCGCACATATTAGCCCGTGGTTTTTCCTTGTTGAAGGTTTCCACGTAAAAATCAAATGTTATTTATTTTCCACACTTTACACTTGATTGTTGTTTTGACTAGATAGGGGTTTTTATTAAATATTGACTAATCAAGAAAAATTGGTAATTAACTTAATTAAAATCTATTCACCAACCCCCCCACCCCCGCTAGATATAATTAGGCACACCGTTATTTGTTTCATAGGTAGCCAGTGTTGCCCACTTTGTAAGGATATGGAAGAAACGATTGACCATCTATTTGTGAGTTATGGCTGGTCCTCCAAGATGTGGTCGTTATGTCTTAATTGGTGGGACATATCAGCGTGTCTCCCCATGAGATTTCCTGAATGGTTAGAGGGTTGGATGCATTTGTGTCCTAAGACCAGAAGTCTAAGAGCCTGGAAAATTGCCTTCCACGCCATCTACTGGTCTATCTGGGAGGTTAGAAATTATATTGTATTCAATCAGGGGGCAGCTAACACAGACAAGGCTATCGAGATGGTCAGATGGAGAATTGCTTGGTGGTTTAAGCATTATGGGCCTAGATCTCCGCTGTCTCCGTCAATTCTGATGTTGAACTTGAAGGTTGGATGTGTCGACCCTATTAATCAGAAACGGAAGATCAATTCTAGATGGTGTCCTTCGACTGAAGGGTGCTTGAAATTTAACATTGATAGTTCCTCTAGTGGTAATCCTAGACCTGCTAGTATTGGCGAAAGTCTTCGCAATAATTTGGGAGAGACAATCTATATGTTTTCTTCCGCTGTAGGCGTCCGTAATTCCTCCTTGGCTAAAATTTCAGCAATTTTAAAAGCTTGTCAACTTTGCGAGGCAGCAAAATGTCCAACTTGTGACCTTATTACGATTGAAAGTGACTCCAAATCTACAGTGTCGTGGGTGAATAATACAATTGTGGTGGGGAATGTCAAGAACTTAGATAATATACTTGAGATTAGGGAGATCATCAAGAGGGGTTTAAAGGTGTCGGTTCAGTTGTTCCCAGATATGTCAATGTTGCAGCTGATTTACTTGCTAAGTTAGGCTCGTTGAGTGGTTTGACACAGGTTGTTTGGGCTGGGTGAGCGTCATTTTTTCTAGTGGTCGTTTGGCCTGTTGTGTGTTTGGGGAGGGTGGTTGGTTGGTTGATTTCTTTGCTTTGTGCTCGCTTTGGTGGTTTGTTGCCTTTTGCCTTCGGGCCTTTGTTGTTGTTTCCCTTGTTTTTTGTGTTTCAATAAAGTGCCTTTTAAAATATATATATATATATATATTATTATTATTATTATTATGTTTTTTTTTTTTTGATATTTATTATTATTATTATTATTTTGATATATTTATTATTATTATTATTATTATTTCTCTCCCCTTTATATTAGATAATACAACCACCATCATTTGTATCAGCTATTATGAATGGATGTATTAAACCAATTAAAATGTATTAGCTAATACAATACAATGAATATTACAAAACAAATCAAATATTGTATTGTATTATTCTAATATATATTTTTTTTTAAGGAATTCTACATGCGTTTTAAAATTTGGACTCAAATCAGCTTTCTAAAAATAGTGTCACAATCTGTGTTTAACCAACCAAATTGAGACATGTGTCTATATTTAAAGAAAAAGTTGATTTGAGTCCACACGTCTCAATTTGTGTCTCCAATTTAGTTGATTAGATACAAATTGGGACACATCTTTAGACAACTGATTTGAGTCGTTAAAATTTAAACTCTTAATAGTGTACTATCTACCAAACGGGCCAATAAAAAATAAAAAATCCATGATGACAAGTCCAACGTGAGGGAACAAATAAAGACAAAAATCCTATTGGCTGTTTATTTTTTTCTTGTTATTCTCTATTACGATTTCTTTTAATTATTATTTTTTTAACACTTCTTCTTACTAATTTAATTATTATTATTTCTTTCTGAAGAGGACTAATTTAATTATTAAAATACTCAAAAGAAATAAGGAAAAATAATAATAAGGGTGAAATCCATTTTAGTCCCTCTAGTTTGACCTATTACACAAACCGGTCCCCCGATTTTAGTATTATCCCGTTAAATCCTTCTGTTAAAAATTCCCTTAAAAAAGTGCTTTCTGACAGGGTCAAAGGGTCAAATGACCCTGCTACTCCTAATTAAAAAATAAAACAATAAAAAAAATAAAAAAACTCAAAATTAAAAGATTAAAAATTAAATAATAAATATTTTATTCACCTCCAAATCTTTTCTATTCATCACCTCCATCGATTAACAAAAAATTTAAGAAAAAAAAAATTTTTTTAAAAAATTATTGATCTAGTGAACCAAATCAAACCCAGACCGAAACCCAAAATTATTGATCTGTTCATCACCTACATCTGGTGTTGAATGTGTTCAACACCAACCACATTCAACATCAAACATGTTCCAGATTCAAACAACATACAGCGTTGGTTTCAAACCCAAATAAATTTTTCCAGAAAATACATGAATTTTTTCAGAAAAAAAAAAAAAAAAAAAGCTTCAATCCTAATCTCAATTCTCAATTAACTTTGAAAATAACAAAAACTTGATAAATTTTTCCAAAAAATAAATGATTTTTTTTTTCCAAAAAAAAAAAGCTAATCCTAATCAAACCTAGAAATCACCAACTCTCTAGTTTCAACCTTAAAAAAAATCAAACCCAGTGTTGATCGATCACCAAACCCTAGCCACAAACACACCACCCCCACCAGTGTTGATCACTCCACCACCCTCAGACCAGAAAATCAAAACCCTTAATCCCCAAACATAGAAAATCATAACCCACATAGCAAACTCAAAACCTAACTCAACCCCATCAACAGCCACCACCCCTCCGACACCTGAACCCAAACACATCCATCTCCAAAACCAAAACCAAAACCCACCACCATTCATGTCAATCATCAATCTCTAACCCTCAAATCCAAAACCAAAAACCCTAACACCAGTTCATCACCATCACCAAACTAACACCAGTTCTTTCGATCTCATCTCTCGATCTCGATCTCGACCTCAGATCCCACTCGAATTACAAAACAAAATTTAAATAAATAAATAAAAACAAAAAAAATCTGAGTTCTCATTAGATCACACACCCAAACACCCAAGTATATAAACCCACACCACTCGTATTGCCAACTCGGAGAAACATTTCACAATTCAAAGGAAAAGAAGAGGGACAAGAAAGATAAGGAAAAGAAGAGGGATCCACGACGAGAGGAGATCGAGCAACGGGAAGGAGCAGATCAGCACTCGTAGGGTTGCGATTGGTGAGATTTCAGTGGGTTTGGTGTTAGAGTGGCGGTGGTGGCGGCGGCTAGGGTTTGAGTTGTGTGTTGGAGACTTGGAGAAGATGAAGATTTTTTTATAAAAAAAAATAATAAAAATAAAAATAAAAAAATAAAAAATAAAAAAAAAATTAGAGAATTTTTTTGTTAGGTTACGGTTTGGTGAAGAAAGAGAGAAGGAATTGGGTGTTTGATCGAGATTAGGTGAAAAGAGGATTTTTTTTTTTTTTTTTAATGTTTATTTTTTAATTGTTTTTAGGGGGAGTTGCACAAATGTCCCCTGAGATTTGAAATAATTACACGCATATGGCAGTTTTGGGAGTAATGATAGAAAATATACCTGACTTTTGAAGACTTTTGCACAAACATCCTCTACCGTTAGATTTCTTCTATTAACCCTTAACGGCAAAGGGCAATATGGTATTTTCGACCTAATAAAACAATTTATTGATTTTGTTATTAATTAAAAATATTTTTATTTTAAAAAATGAAGATAGAGATGGAGATCGCTCCATCCCATAAAAAAAAAATAGAAAAAAAAAATTGATCCTATCCAAATGTAGGAGATCGATTCAAGCTCCAGATGAAGATTATCTAACTGCTCCCTTTTGTTAGAGATGGAGTAGTCTGCTACATCTACAAATATGAAGCATTCTTCTACATCTACAAATATGGAGCTGATCCACCGGGAAGTTCAAAACAAAGGGTACAAAAATCCAAAGATTTCACCGCCCCGTTCGCCACAAATCTCACCGATCTGTCGATATTCAAGTGCGCCGCTGCCACATGTGTGTTCCCCATCACTTCATCTACCAAATCGGTCGGTCCTTGCCGCCGATCTAACAGCCGCCGGAATTTCACACCTCTAATACTAAGTTCACTTTGGACAGTTTTACCCTCTTCAAAAAGATCACAAAGATGCATTTTTTTTTTTGTCTCTGTTTTGTGGAATTCATTAGGTTGGGATGTTTGATGATTGTGGGATTTTGTGGTTGGAATTTGTTAGAAAAAAAATTCAAAGATGCAATTTTGTTTTTTGTGTGATGTTTGATGATTGACGAATTTCCAGAAGATCTGAAGATGGATGATGGACCTTTTTTTTATTATTTATTTGGGAACTTATGAATTATTTGATGAGTTTGTTTTGTTTATTGAATGTTTGTGCTATAATGGATGAAATTTTTTCGTGGATGAATACGAAGATTGAGAATTAACAGAAGAAGATGAACATAAGGGAAAGGCAGATTTTTTTATTTTTTTATTTTTTATTTTAATTCATAAAAATGAAAAATAAGGGGCATTTTAGACCTTTTGCACCATTGATTGTTGACCATTAGAAGTTAACGGGAGAAATCTAACGGCAGGGGAAGTTTGTGCAAAAATTTTCAAATGTCAGGTAGGTTTTATGTCATTACCCTCAAAACTACCATATATGTGCAATTATTTCAAACCTCAAGGGACGTTTGTGCAATTCCCCCTTGTTTTTAATTGAAATTATTAATTTTAACCCTGCTTTTACCATTATACCTTAATGATCTGACGAAACCCTAATGGAATTGGATGGAAGGGATTGAAATACAAATTTTTGAAAACTAGAGGGACCTGTCAAGATAAAGCTGAAAACCAAGGGACCAGTTTGTGTATTAGGTCAAACTAGAGGAACTAAAATCCATTTCACCCTAATAATAATAATAACCTACTTGGTCATGCGAGAATAATAGAAAACTGCGGCCGTTACGATATTGTCAACCGGGGGTTGAAATGTATTTTTGTATATTTTCTCGTTTAGTTTTTATTTTCAGTTCTATGGAAGCAACAGAAACAGTTTGGTCGCTGGTCTGATCAGGTAAATTCCATGATCTTATTCTTTATTTTGCTGATTTCTATAGTTTATTTTTGTAAAAAAGTAGATTTTTTTTTTTTTTTTTGATGGGTTAGCATCAAATTTGCAGATGAATGATTCAACGTTTAGTGTAAGTCAAAGTTGTAAACTTTATAGTTAGACTGGATTGAAATGGGGTTTTGTTGTTTGTTGTAATATGATTGAATACAGAGAGATAGATTATGTTCATGATCTCTTGCAAATGTTTTTTTGATTGATTGACTTATGTTGACTGGGATTTGGGTGTTCAATTGTTGTGAATTCTGTGATCGAAAAGACGATTTTCGAAGTAGATTTTGGTTGTGAGATTGTGATAGGATTAGAAACAAAAAGTGTCATGGGGGGAAAATTAGGTGAGATCAATTTGCTTTCTGAGATTGATTTCTTTGGTCTTCAAGTAATTAAGTAAAGACTTAAAAGCACAATCTTGTGCTACTATTTGTTTGTAATTGTAATTTATCACTAATTGAACAGGATATGATGACTTTTCTGAACTAAAATTTATTAAAATTGTGTTTTGTTTTTGATAGTCTGTGAAGAGAGGATTGGCAGTGATGAATCTTGTGCAGTTTATGTGTAGAATTCTCTGATATTATTGTTTTATCTATTGATGTTTAAGTGGGAATCGCGAGAGAAAAATGGCCAGTTCATCGGGGAAGACGAAGAGGAATCACAATTTGTTAAGGTTGGTAGAAGAGAGAGCATTATCCAAGAAAATTGAGAAAGAACAGAAGAAACAACAAGTCCCTTATCTTTCAAAAGACTGTGTATGGAATATCCTCATTCGACTTCCGATTCAGTCTCTTTCAAGCATGAGATTTGTTTGTAAACCATGGTGCAGTATAATTAGCGATGGCAATTTCATTGATGCCCATCTTCGTTGCTCAGAAACTGTTCTGATCTCATTCGTACTTCATCCTTTGAAAACAACACCACCAGATCCACCAAACACATTTTCAGTGGAAGCGAGTCTACTTCAAAGAAAGCCTCTCTCCATTTTCGACCATCCACTCAAAAATGGGCCATCAAAATTGTATATCCAGTTCATGGAAATCAAAGAAGGAAAGAGCAAGATAGAAGAGTATAATATAAGCTGCTTTGGCATGGTTAGAGCTTCATGTAATGGTCTAATTTTGGTTGATAACCGATTGAAGAGAGGAGGACTGATAGTGATGAATCCTGTGACAAGGAAGTTGATTGCACTTCCTGTAGGAACCATAAATCCCAGAAACGAATCTTTTGGCTTCGCACTGAGTGAAGTTACTGGTGAATATAAAGTGGTGCACTTGTTCCAGGATAAGTTGGGATATATCAGTTGTGAGACAATAAATCTTGGGACGAGAGTGTGGAGAGAGGTGAACGGACCATCTTTTGGACTTTTTCAAACGTTCGAACACAAACCTGTTTCAGCAATTGGGGCTCTGCACTGGCTTCCCGAAATTCGTATTAATGATTATATAGTGTCTATGGAAGTAGACAATGAAACATTTCACACTCTTTCACTCCCAAAGACTGGTGGATGTTATGATCGAATCATTGAGAAAGATGGTTTCCTGTGTTTTGTCACTCATGAAGAATTGAACATAGATATCTGGATCTTAAAGGGCTTATACGGGGAGGTCTGGACAAAACATTACAGTCTCACAAATGGTTCTGTAATTGATATGGTACCCCTTTTAAGTTTTAAAGTCAGTGGAGATATGGTTTTCGTGAGGAACGAAGATGGCTCGTATTATGTTTACAACTTCAAACTCCAAATGATGACAAAGGTTGAGATGGAAGAGGGGCATCGCTGGTCATCTTCTTCCTTCATGTTACCTCATGTCAACAGTCTCGTCTCATGGGAACGAAACTAATGATCTGTGAGGAAAATGATGGTATATACAAGCATTCAATCTAGTAAAAGTATCAGTTGTGTTAATTTTTCTTTGCTGGTTAGTCTTGTGTAAATTGTAATGTGATTAACTAGACAATCAATAACTATGGTCAACCCCAGTTAAGGCCAATGAGCAATACTATCTTTTTTCCATTTCTTATTTATTTTTTCATCTCTCAACCCCTGTTTGTAAAAAGTAGAGGCAGGCTGTGGAGGATCAATGAGAAAAATATCAAGAAGTTGATCAACTGTGGTGAATACAGAATCTGGATAAAGCTTGGAAGCTTCAACGTCGTCGTTGCCAAGTTCAAAATTCATCAATTCTCCCTTCACAACTGATACTGGAATATTTTCTGGATCAGATCATGTGGACGAAGTAATTGACAAAGTAAGCACCAAAGCAGTTTGCAGAAACAAAAGTGTATGGAATGTGAACTGCTTCTATTGCCCTTCTGATTTTCTCTTCTTTTCAAGGATAGCTTTGAAAGGAGGCAAGAGGACTCAATCTGTCCTCTTCACATCCAAAATCTGATGGAAGAAATCTCTAACAAATAATAATAATAATAATAATAAAATACTTGTTTAAGATAGTTAGATTTCCCAAATCGGAAAAGCTTCACTAGAACAAGCCTATAATGTCATTGGTAGCATATGTGTTTTTAAATACTATTCTTGATCACTTCCTACATATTTGTAAGTTTTTAGATGTGATGGTTAGTTGGTTACTAATAGCATGTTCCATAAATTTTCTTATCATATATATATTAAATTAAAATTTTCGATGATCTTTTTGTGAAAAAAAAATATTAAGAGGTCAAAAGTAGGGGTGGTAAAAATCCCCGACCCGCCCCAAACCCGTGGGGCCCCGGTCCGTTTGGGGCGGGTTTGGGGCGGTTAAAACGGGTAACGGGGCGGGTTTGGGGCATATTTCTTGACCCGGTCGGGTTACCGGGTCGGGTATGGGACGGTTCGTTTTGACCCAACCCGCCCTATTTGACCCGGAATATATATATATATATATATATATATATATATATATATATATTTAAATATAAAAGGAAAAGAGAAGAAAACCTAGCTAAAAAAAAAAATTTGAAAGAAAAAAATTTGAAGTGAAAATGAAGATGTTGGATGGATTTTGTTATTGAAATTTTGTGTTTAAACTATTTTAGTGAAGATGTTGAATGGATTTTATTGATATCGAAAATGTTGTATGTATTTTGTATTTTTATTTAAGTTATTTTGGGATTTGTATTTTATACTTTACATATGAATTTAGTGTTTATTAAACTCAGTTATTGTGTTATGTTAAATTTAAATTTACTGTTAATTTTTTATTTTTTTTAATGAAACGGGTCAAACGGGGCGGGTTTAGGACACCCCTACCCCAATCGGGGCGGGTTTGGGGCGGAAGTTTTTGACCCAGCCGGGTCATGGGTCGGGTTTAGGGCAACCTTTCAAAACCGGGTTACGGGTTTGGGGCGACCTCGACCCACCCCATTGCCACCCCTAGTCAAAAGTCCAAAAGACAAGAATAATGAACGATTAATGAGTTCGGGGGTTGGTTTAAGCATTACCTCCTTTCCACATGTTGACAAGTGTCCCAAAGTTAACCAAGGGTTAACAATTGACCAACGGTTATAAATACTTAAATAAATAAGGGTAAATGGATGAATTTGTAAAAAATATATATATAAATATAAAATAATTTTTTTAACAAATATTAAAAAAATAAAATCAGAAATAAAATTTTCTCTCTCTCTCTCTATCCTCATCGTCTTCTCTCTTCGACTATCATTTGTCTAGGGATCTCAATGGTACGGGTCGGAGACGGATTTTTCATTACCATCCCCAATGAATTTGGAACATCTCCTCATTCATCTTGTCCTCACCTAAATCAATGGTCTAGATTAATTCTACCTTATGGTTGTGTAAAACATAAAAATTAATAGAAATAATTCAGACCATTGATTTATTATATTAAACATATGTAGATTATAAAGGTGAGGAAAGAAAAGGAGAGGAGGGGAGAGGATCCATATCATCCCAAATACCAATTTGGATGAGAAATACCATCATGATGAATATCCACCTTAAAATAAAGAGATAATTACCCCGGTGACCATCAATTTGATAACACACTATTAAAATAACCACTAGATTGGGAATTGGTTTCAAAATAGCCATTTTTGGCAAAAAGTGACACTAATAGCCATTCCATCCAATTCCATCTAATTTCATCCAATTCCATCCAATGAGTGGCATTTTGGTAAATAAGAGGATGACATTAATTTATTTAAGATGTTTTTTGGAAATCAATTTTTTCTTTTATTTTTTGAAACGAATAATTATATTTAGTGTATGTATATAAGGGTGGGCACCCAAACCACCAAACCGATCAACCCGCCCAAACCAAACCAAACCAATTTAAGCGGGTTGGTTTGGTTTTGTTAAAGAAAAAAAACCGATTGGGTTATTTTTTAGTAACCCAATTGGTTTGGGTTGGTTTATGGGTTGTGTTTTATCAACCCGCATAACCTAACCCAAACCATTACATATTTATATATATATATATATATATATATATATATATATATATATATATATATAGTCTTTCTATTATCAATTCGAACTGACAATAAATATATCAGGACGAAGAATGTGGACCACAGATTATGGAGAAGTTTTGATAAGTGCATACACTTTGAGTCAAAGTATGTAAATCTAGTGGTCCACATTCTTCGTTATGATAAATTTATTGTCAGTTTAAACTGATAATAGAAAATCCCTATATATATATATATATATATAATTATCATATAAAAAAATTAAAGTTAACCTAATTTTATATTAATTTATTTCCAAGGTTACCGGTCTCTATTTATTTTTAAAGTTATTTCATCTCAACCGAAGTTGTTGGCACTAAATAAATTTATTAAGAATAAGTAACTATTTTTTTATTGTTTCGTACAAGAACACATTAAGCAATATGGTTTAGTTTTTTTTTTTTTTTTTTTTAATAAGTTTTATGTGTTCTACACTTGAGGATTTTTTTTTTAACTATTATTGTTACGCACTTTGGTTAAATTTATTATTATTGTTTATCTTATTAATAATGAGTTTAACAGCTTGTATTGATATTATTATATTTATTCAAATAAAAAAATATATAATTATTTTCTTAAACCGCCAAACCAAACCGAACCAAACCGATTTTTTTTGGTTTGGTTTGGTTTGGTTTGGGTTGTAAAAAAATAACCCGATTAAATAATGGTTTGGATTGGGTATCGTCAAACCCAACCCAAACCAACCCATGCCCAACCCTATGTGTATATATGTGTAGCATATCTCAAATGAATACATACATACATACATATATATATATATATATATATATATATATATTTAAGAAGATTAAGGCTACAAAATCTAAAAAAATCTAAAAAAACAAAGAAGAGATACGTGTATTGATCTAAACCATTTCTTTTGTATTTTGAAACGAATAATTATATTTAGTGTGTAAAATACACACTAAATATAATTGTTCGTTTCAAAAAACAAAAGAAAAAATTGATTTCCAAAAAGCATCTAAAATAAATTTATGTCATCCCCTTAACTAAAATGTCACTCATTGAAAAAATTGATTTACAAAAAACATCTAAAATAAATTATTGTCATCTCCTTATTTACTAAAATGCCACTCATTTGATGTAATTGGATGAAATTAGATGGAATTTGATGGAATGACCATTAGTGTCACACTTTTCGCCAAAAATGACCATTTTGAAACCAATTCCCAATTTAATGGCCATTTTAATAGTGTGTCATTAAATTGATGGCTACCAAGGTAATTATCCCTAAAATAAATGGTGTGGATACGAGGATTCCCCATTAGAGGATCGGTTTTTTACCTCATACCATCCCTATCTCATTAATATATTTTGTTAATGATTTTTTGATAAAGATCATATCAAAATTATTGAATAATATAAAATTAATAGTGTGGGGGATATTATATATAATGATCTATAATAGAGTAGTGTTTCAATAGAGGGGAAAAAAAAATCCTAAATCCTACATTCGATCACCAAAAAAAAAAAAGTATTTTCAACATTTCCAATTTCAAAATAAAAACAAAATCATCATCGTCATTTACAGGATTTGACGAGCTTGAATGAATTGGTAGATTTATCAAATAGATCGGCGGTGTCTTCAAATTTGGAGCAGAATAATCCCCATCCGCTCAACTTCTTCTCTGTTTTCTTGATCTCCCATTTTTTGTTCTCTTCAATTTTTGTTTTCTCTCTTTTTTCTTCACGGAAATCAATCAACAAACTTTAAAATATTTTAGTCTTTTGGCCATAAATGAATCAATTAAATCTTTCAATGTTTTAGTTTAACGACACTGTTTTAAAACCAAATGAAAAAAAAAATAAGTAAAATAAATCTTGTAATGGAATGTCAACCTTTTATTTACCAAAATATCACTCATTTAACAGTAAACTTAACGGAGTTTGACAAAATGGTTATTAGTATCATGATATTCATAAAAATAAATGACCATTTTCATGGTGTGCATTCATGTCACTGTGATGATTATCTTTCTTTTTTTTCTTTTTTTATGTAAGAACCACCACTATTGCTTGGACCCCACCATTTAATATTGTTTCTCATTATCCCATCCGTATAGCACATCGTCACTTACAATCTTACATCACTCATCTTTTTCTCAATTAACCCACCCACTCTCTCATTTCAACACTCTCTCTCTCTCCTCTAGTGGTGGCAATACAAGCGGTGGCCGGGCCTTCTAACAGGTCGTGTCAAAGAGAGGCTTGGCCTTCTTAACAGATCCGCACGGCCTTTGTACACTTTTTTTTTTTTTTTTTTTTTGTAAATATGTTTTAGGTGGGAGTCGAACCAACCACCAAGGTGAGGTTGTAGGAATCAAAATAAGATTGTTGGGGAAAAGGATTTGTGACTTAAGCATTTAACTTTGTTTATTTATGCATATATTAATATATATTGTTTAATTAGTTTTACCTGGCACCTAGACTGCTATAGGCCAGGCTGTACTAGGCCCAGCTTGCTTGTGGAGCAGGCCGGCCGGGCTTGGGTTGCCAGGCCAAGCCCATTTTGCCACCACCAGACTCCTCCTTTATTTTATTTCATGCTTGCTTGTAGGGGTGGGCACGGTTCATTGAACCGAACCGAATTGACCCGAACCGAGTCGAAATATGGTGTTTGGTTCGGTTCACTCGATTAGTTCGGTTCGAACCAAATGAACCGCATAGTATATGGGTTGGTTTCGGTTTTGGACCTTTGAAAACCAAACCGACCCGATGAACCGACATTTAAATACAAAAAAACCCTGATTTTACTTTTCTCATCAGACCCTATCTCTCTTGTGAGTCTTGTTCCGCCGTAGCATCTCTCTGTTTTCTCTCATACCAGACAATCAAAGTATCAGCTCCATCTCTCTTCCGATGCAGCATCTCTCACATGGTCTCCGGCTCTTTTCCCAGCCTCTGCTGCACAGGTCTCTCTTTCGTGGCTCCGCTTGCACTTGTCGGTCGTCATTGTCAAGGTTTTTTTTTTTTCTTCTTCTTCCTGGTATATGTGTTGCTTTTTTTGTTTTATACTTTTATCTGTTTATGGGTATTTGATGTTTCTTTCTTTTATGGGTGTGTCTATTTGATATGTTTAATTTAACTTAATTTTACTTTTATCAGTTTAATTTGATGGATCTACGGTCTGCCTGTCTGCATATGATTTTTAACATGTTTTAAAAATAAAGACTGCCTGAGATCATCGATTCAAACAATCATCAAACCGATTCAAACAATTTTCGAGCAATTTTCGAAAAAAATCATCAAGCCGATTCCAGCATGCTTTTCTCAGATCACCATGTATATATGTGTATAAATGTATATGTATATTAATGTGTGTTTTCGTGTTTGTGATTCACTGATTTGTTTAGATCTAGTTCTATGAAGATATCATTTGCGTTTTCATATTATTTGATGGTGAATGTTTTATTTGTCTAGATCTGATTTTTCTGTAACCGAGTATAGTATTATTTTTTGACTTTATAACTACTGTTCTGGACATTTTTTGATTGGAGATGTGTAATGGACTAATGGGTTCTCTTTTTGCTTGTTTAGTTAATTATATTTTTACTTGTTTACAGGGGAAGATTTTGTTTTCCATTTCAATTAATTCTGCACGTCTAGTAGCTTTTGATTATGGTAATTATAATGGAAGGTCCAGATCTGCAGCAGACCTATGAGTTTCTAAGAAAGGTACCAGTACCAAGATAGAAAACAAACATCAATTTGTAAATTGTTGTTGTGCACTTGTGCAGTGGCTAATAATCAACTCTTCATTAGCGGTGACTTTTACTCCGGCATTCCTGTTCCTATGATTGTTCAACATGTTGTTGATGGCAACCAAATTGCATTCATGTTATGTACCAAATTTGTACTTTTGATTTGTTTTTGAATGTTACATAATCGGTTGATTACTTGATTAATTACTTGATGTAAAGATTAATTTAGATATGTTTTTTTTTAATAGTAATATGTTTTAATGTATTGGATTGATAAAAAAAAAAACAGCCCAAAATCAGTTACCTAGTGGCCCAAATACAAAAATAGGTGTTAAAGGGTGGAAAAAATGATAAAAATATATATAAAAAAAACTCAAAGCCCAAAGGCCCAATAGGTCCAAAACCGAATTGAACCGAACCGAACAGAGATAAAGGTGTTCGGTTCAATTCGGTTTATGGTCCAATACGGTTTAAACCGATTCAAGTTTTCAAAAACCGAAAATATAACGGTTCAATACGGTTTTAACCAAAACCGAACCGAACCGAACCGAACCGTACCCACCCCTACTTGCTTGCTTGGGGAAGTGCAGAAGCTGGTGGGGACTACCAAGAACATAAGCCTTTACTTTTTTTCATTTCTTTTATTTTTCCAGCAGCTCTTCTCTCTCTCACTCCATCTCTTGCTCCATCTTTTCATTTGTTTTATTTTCTCTACAACTCTTCACTCTCTCTCTCTCTCTCTCCATCTCTTTAATTTCTTTTTATTTTCTCCGAAAAGATCAGATCGACTAGGCACAGACTAGATGCCCAGCCGCCTAGGCCAATTACCAGAACACTGGCAACTGCAATGCACACGGTACTGATGCCCTTGTGACATATTTTATGGCCAACATTCATCAATCATCCTCATCTAGATATTCAACTGCTATATCTGTTGTTGCTTGGAACTAATAAATATGATTAAATCTTCACTCGGTCTAGCCACTTAATGTCGAGCCATGGGCTTTCTCTGGTCAAGCAACTCCTGAATGAAAAATTCCAGATAAGAGGGTGTCAGCTTGCAATATCGAAACTTCCCAAACTAGGCCTCAATACATGACGCATTAGAGTAGACCAATATGACATAAACTACATCCAACAAAGCCCTGAAAAAAACAAGGCTCCTAAAAGATTGACACTATGCCTTTCACCTGAATATATCGCTGGCAGCTTTTTATAAAAGTGCAGATAACTCGGGAGGTTACTGATAACTTCAGCTCCATGGATATGATAAGTTGAACCAAGAAAACTATCCATTGAAAAGTTCTATAGCAGTCAATGACAACTAGGTAGCGCAACAATCACCAAAAATACACGGGCATAATCTCTGAAAACTACATCTCTTCCCATTAGGACTCCAACATTCTCTCCACCTTAACTATTTCTACATAACAACAACACTATATTGATTCAGCTTAAACCAGCCCCCCTAAAATTCTCTCCAGCTTAATTAAAATTCTAACGAAATCTCAAAAAAAGACAACATAGTTGTAAATCTTAACCAACAATTGCATTATATTAGCTATAATCACACCCAACATAAATCCAACAACAACAAAAAATAAAAACCCTAAAAATCACATTTTCTTGAATCTAATCTAACTATATTATATATATGAAGAAAAAAAAAATCAACTTTCTAGAGAATTCAAAGCAAGACAGATTTTTGATTTGCAATAGAATATCAAGACTAACAATTCTATCAATTCGTCAAATTTTACAATAGTTCAAGATCCAACAGATGTAAAACTCACACCAATCAATCAAGCGGCGGTTGACTAAGTCTCAACGGCATCCTTCGAATCGTGATCATGGTGATGGTTGTGATCGTTATCGTCTTCGTCGCTGGTGTCTTCGTCGAACGGCTTGTCTTTGTGGAAAATGCAGCACTTCTTGGAGCTCTTCTTCTGCATGAGCTCGTTGTCGACGGTTCCTTCCTTCCACGTCACCTTCTTCTTCCGCCGGTTCAGCCGGAGAACCAAGGACTGGGACTGGCCGCTCGCCGGATTCTCTAGGGTTAAGGTGTTGGTCACAGAGGAGGACGGTCGCGTGCCGGTTGCGCTCATGATTTTTTTATTTTTATTTTTATTTTGGAATTTTGCCAGACTGTTTGAACTTTTTCTTTTTTTTCTAAGGCTTTTTGGGGCTAACATATTACATATAGGAGAAGACAAGACCAAGACCCAAAATGTAATAGTATAAAATATGGGAAATTATCATTCTCTCTCCCTGAGGCTTGCCATATTAGTTAGATAAACCGGTCCCTCTAGTTTCAATAATGGCCAATCAACCCCCTAAAACCTAAAATATTAGTCATTTTACCCCTTTTATCAAGTTTTTCACCCAAAATATTGGTCATCCTCCGTCGAGGATTGTTCCTTCGACCTTGTGGATAAAGGACACAAATTCTAACCAACTTGTTACTCCAACTTATTGTTAAAGGTTTATTGATTTAAATGTATATATATAGTTATATAATTTGTTTAAAATAATTTAAATCTGTGTATATAATTTAAAATAAACTCATATTTAATAATAATATATTAAAACAATTTTATGAAAGAGAAAAAAAAATAAGAAAACAAAAGGAAACCCATAAAATCTAGAAAATTAAAGCCCGTAATTTTTTTTTTTCCCTAGAAAATCAAAGCCCATAAATTGAAAGGGGAAAAAAATTCAAAACAAATAATAATAATAATAATAATAATAAATTCCTTTTTTTTGAATTTTTTTCCTTTTGTTTTCTTATTTTCTTTTCCTTTTTCATAAATCTGTTTCAATATGAGTTTATTTTAAATTATATAAACATATTTAAATTATTTTAAACAAATTATTTAACTAACTAACTAACTAACTAACTAACTATATATATATATATATATATATATATATATATATATATATATGCACATGTAAATCAACAAAACTTTAAGAATAAGTTGAAGTAGCTTAGTTGGTTAGAGTGTGTGGCTTTTAACCTAAGGTTAAAGGTTCAATTCTTGATAGAGGCGTTTTAATTTTTTATTTGACAGTCAAAGGGATTTTGGATTGAAAACTTGACAAAAGAGGAAAAATGAACAATATTTTGAGTTTTAGGGGGTTGACTGTCCATTATTGAAACTAGAGAGACCAATTTATCTAATATGGTAAACCTCAGGGGAGGAAATGATAATTTCCCTATAAAATATTACCATAAATAGGCTTAATTACAATAACATGCCTTGACATTTGGCAATATCACAGTCATATCGAACTTTTCCTTTAACTACAAGAAAGTATCCTTGATTAACAGTTGACTAACACTTTGTCAACACTAACCGATGAAATGACTAAATTACCCTTCTTAATTCTTACATTTTTATGGCTTTACTTATTCTTTGAATAATTTTAGTAAATAAATAAGATATAATTATTTAATCTATTTCTTACATTTTATTTCATTACTCATTAGACTAAAATAAATAAGAAATAAATTTTTAATATAAAATAAAATAATAAATAAATTTTATTCATAAAAATTAAAATACATAAGTTAAAATAATAAATAATTTTGTACTTAAAATATTAAAGATAAATAAATTTTTAAGGAAAAAAAATAAATAAAATAGGAAAAGAATTAAAAAATGATTAATTATTTATTTGTTTATGCCCGCTGGCTGGCCTGACCCGTTCGCCAGCATGGCCTGCTATGGCCGTGCTTCCGAGCCATGCCAGGCCGCCCCAAAACTTAGCATATCGGGACTAGCCTAGCCTGTTTCATCCCTAGACCTTTTTGGGCCTAGCCTTTTAAGAGCCCAGCACGCCCTTACCGAGCTAGGTCAAGCCGGGGCGGTCCATTTTGCCTCAAATAAAGAGAAAGAATAGATTTAAACTAAGCTTGTCATTCTCATTAGCGTTGACACAAGCTTGAAAGTAAGTTGTAAGTTTCTAATTCTATTTGAGCTTTTAATCTTTTTCTTTAAATCTTGTAGGTGGATTTACACATTGGTTCAAAAATAAATGAGCCCACACTCTTAAGTGATTCGATCATGTGCTAAGTGCGAAAGATTTGCGGAGACTAAACTACAAAGGTAATCTCTAAATTAATTCAATGTACAATACGTTTAGAATACGATCCGGTGAGGTTTTCAATTTTTTTTTTTTTAAAGTTTCGTAGATACATTTATTTTAAAAAACGGTTATTTTTCCTTACATTATTAAACTAAATAATTAATTAAAATTTAAATAAAATAAGGAAAATTAAAAGGAAAACTTTTTGGGACCAAAATCAATTCGTCCCGATAGAGGGCCTATTGGGACAAAACATGATTCGTCCCAAATAGGTTTTCTATTGGAACGAAATATATAGTTGTTACTCCTTATTGCCTATAGTTTTAAGGACTAATAATTTATTTCATCCCAATAGACATATCTTATTGGGATAAACTTTTTTCTTTTTTCTTTTTTCATCCCTAAAAGTCTCGTCAGGTTTGCACTTTTTAGGAGCGGATAATTTATTTCGTCCCAATAGACATCCTATTGGGACAATTTTTTCGTCCCTAAAAGTCTTGTCAAGTTTACGATTTTTAGGGACAAATAATTTATTTCGTCCCAATAAACATCCTATTGGGACGAAAAAAATTCATCTGTAAAAGTTTTGTCACTATAGCTCAATTTTGTTGTAGTGATAATATCAAATGATAATGATATTAAATAATTGATCATATTAACTAATTAATTAATAGCAAAGATAAAATGAGTTCAAAAGACATCTCTATTAATTAATTAATCATAATTGAAAATATATATAAACAAGTCTAAACTAATCAAGAGAGGGGTGAATAGATTTTAATCCGGTTATTACCAAATATTCCGAATTAGTCAATATTGCAAAAATAACCCCAAACTAGTCAAATACAAAATCAAGTATAAATGTGCGGAATTTAAATGACACTTAATTTTTAGGTGAAAACCTTCAACAAGGAAAAACCACGGGCTGTTATGTGCGCCACACAATGAACCTCGAATCCACTAATTGCAATGGTGTTTACAACCTAGGTTGACCACATCAAACCCTACGGTCACTAACCCGCCACTACTACCCACAGGCCTTTAAAAGTGAACCTAGTTCCTTGCTTGCAAACTACCAAATGGTAAATACAAGACTTGACTCACAAAGAGAAGAGATAAACAACCTAAAGTGAATATGGGCAATATTCAAAGTTCATAAATGCAAGGTCAAACATTTAAGCTTATCTAGGCATGGATGAACATGTTAAAGACATTCCTAGATATCAAGTAGCTATATGACATGCATACAACTTAGCTATATGTGCAAACAAAGTCCTATATGCAATAGCTATCACAAACAACTCACAAAACACAATAAAAATGCAATCTTAAAACTAGTCAAGTAATAAAAATGTTATCTTATAAAGTAAGAACACGTGAAGAGATGTAAAAATGTTCTAACTACAAGTTATGTGAGTAATAAAGAAAACCCATAAGAAATCATACCTAGAATATGCTAGATGATGTGTGAAGATGATGGGCTTTGGATTTAGATGAGTAAAGTTGGAATCTTGAGAATCTCTCTCATGAAAATATTTTTCTCTCTCAAAAGTATATTTTTCTTGCTCTCAATAGCTACGAAACGAAAAAGAGAATATATATATATATATATATGTCTAGGTATTTTAAACAAAGTTGCACGTTTATATATACTAGGTATTGGGGCACATGCAAGGCATATGCTTAAATTAGTATTTGAGTGTCATATTTGTAAATATAAATATCTTTGAAAAATAAGAGATGTTAATATAAAACGGTATAATTTTAATTTATGTAAATGTTGTTACATTGATATAACACCATGAGGAAGTATTAAATTCATGGGTTTGACAAAAAACTCCTCTACACTTGCCTCAAAAGAGATTATTCTCACGATGATCTAACAATGGTAATCTATATACAATTGTTTGCAACTTTTATTGAACATCTCAACAATTTAAATTCAACAATTAAATTATATTTTTTTATATCCAAAAGTACTTTTTGACTAAATTGCATAAATTGTGATGAAATGATTATTTAAATCTTTAATAATCGATATCCATATCTTCCTTATCAGATGAATCCATCGCTTCCAGTCAAATCCTTTTTACTTTTTCTTTTTTTTTTTTTCACTTTACAAACTGCCCCCTATATATATTTATATTTAAGTCATCAAGTTGCATGACAAATTAAATTTATACCCCTATAATATTTCTTACTCCTTTTCAAGTCATTAAATGCATAGAAAATTATATTTTCATCCCCTATCTCATTTTACAATATAAAATAATCATCAATCCAAATACCTATTAATTTGGATCTAGTCCATATCATTATGTGTCACTATTACTAAGACATTTCATTTCTATTAAGTAATTCTACAAACTCAAATAAATTCCATCTAAATTCATAATAATTGGAGCAAACTATTTAACAATGATTTAACCTATTTAGAATTTTAAATTAAGATAAACTTGGAAATTACTATACAATCCATGTTGTGTTACTATTACTAAGACATGTTTATTAAGTAATTCTACAAACTCAAAGGCTTGTATTTGTCATTTGACTTTCAAAGAAAATCTAAGGGATATTATAATAAAAATCTTACTAAAACCTATATATTAAGTAATTATATAAACTTTAAGGGGTAGTATTTGTAATTTTACTTTCAAAGAAAAAAAAAGAGTCAAAGAAATTAAAAGAAAAAAAAAAAGGCATATTTGTAAACAATCCTGGGCATAATTATAAACTTTAAGGGTGTATCTGTAATTTTACTTTCAAACAAAAAAAAAAGATGCTATAATCACCGACATTCTCACACTTTTATATATAGTATAGATATATATTAACAAAACAAAAATGCAGTAAAGAATAATACATATATGGGTACGGATATTGACACCCATAAATATGATAAGCACACTCATATTTATAAGTACACTCATATCTAAAATTTAAAATTAAAACATTACTATAAACACCCATCTTAACGCCAATAGTACCCTTATTTAAATGAATGTTTTAATTTATTTTTAATTCAAAACAACTCCTAAAACATTGAAGTAATTCTTAAAAACAAACTAAAGTGAAATCCTCCACCAGTATTCGATAGAAACAAAACAGAACATAGAACATTCACGGAAGTAGATAGTGCCTTTACGCCAAAGTCCTCTCCCTCCGTCGTGTGTTGATACTTGATTGGTTGGCTCCATTTGGATCTAAATTTCATATTTACTTCAGAGTTCAGATCCCTTTGTTCATAGCTGAGTTGAGCAACTTTATATCTACAGCGTCAAAAATGGCAGTGATCGAAGTTCATCAGTTCGCGCAGTGCATCACCTATCATGCTTGAAATTCCGATCACTCAAGTAACTTTTTATACATATATATATATAATTATCATTGTCTTTATCAATTCTCAGTTTTTGCTGCTATGTTCCATTTTCTTTGAATTGCATCTAATTGTACATATTCGTCTTGTTTTCTCCAATATAAAAATATGTTCTTTATATTTTCCTTATAGCGGTTGCATTTTGTCCAAATAATAATGAAGTTCACATCTATAAACTGTTGGACAAGGGACCATGGCATCCAAGAAGCTTAGCATTGACACCAACCCGGCAAAATATGGTTCTCTGACTTGAACCTGATGTAATAAGTCTGATTGAACTTGGTGAAACCTGATGAAATCATGTTTAAATTGTTTTAACATTCCTATTACTAACATTTGCTTTTGGAGTTTAAATTTTTAATATCAGAATTAAGTTTTTTTTTTTTACTGATAAATAATGTTGATAGAATTAGGGTTTAGTTTTCTTTTTTTAATAAAATAATATAGTTAAAGATATGAGTGTAATTAATGGATGTATATAATATTTGGTTTATTTTTAATTAAACTAAATTGTCCTTATCGGTAAATTCCTATTGGGATATTTTTGTAATTAAATTTTTTATTAAAATAAGGGTGTACTTATCATATTTATGGGTGTCAATATCGGCACCTTACATATATATATATATATATATATTCGGTGAGATGAAAGCTGGAGAATAATACATATATATATATATATATATATATATATATTAGGTTTTAACAAACAAAACGGTACCGTTTAAATATACATATTGAAGTTAAACAACCAAAACAGCACCGTTTAATATATATAGATGAAAAAGACAAATGAGAGAATCTAGTGTGGTGAGCTCATGTGAGAGGCTTCAAGAGGACCAATTATTTATCAAGTCAAATCCACTCATGCAATAAGGAATCACAACTCAAATAGAGTTCACATGCAACCAAAGCACTTAATACAAATATGGAAAATTACATAATTTTCCACTATAAGCTCGAAATTGAATTCCGATTTTCGATAAAAACACGGAATGTCCCAAATGTCTCGAAAATCATCCGAAACACATAGATAAGTCTCCGAATCGCTCGGAACCCATCTAGGGACAAATCCACACACGGTTAGACTCGTTAAAATACGAAAAATCTCAAAAATATATTTCTTTAAAATACAATGAGATTTTACCAACTCTACCAAAACAAACACAAATACTAAAATGCATGAGTTGTGTGTGTGTGTACTCTAAATCTCTTCAATTAAGAGTCAAGAGTCAAGAGTCAAGACAAGTAAATTACCTTCCTTGAAGCTCTTGATGTCCACAATGAGGTCTATTAGCATTTGAAAAGATTTCTTCAATCCTAAGCTACCCTTACATAGTTGAACCCCATTGTGGTTTTGTCAACGAAATAAGCCAATCAAAAAGTGAGGCACTTACAATAATTAATTGCATTAGTATTTTGGTAATTTTAAAAAATATTAATATTAATTAATTAATCATACCATCCAATTAATTAATAGAAAATATGAACATATTGATGAATTCAGAAGACATCTCTATTAATTAATTAATCATGATTAATAATATTGACGATTTAATTAATTTCCTTGATAATTTAAAAAGACATTGTTCAATTATTTAATTAATCATATTTTCTTTTGAGGTTGTAGATTATTATTATTATTATTATTTTGAATTACAACAACTGTCGGGACTTGACGAGATTAGACTCAACAAGCACAACCCAGAATACTACTCCCACTATCAGGGAGAGAGTACAAATGGATTACAACTCTTACAATGGAGAGAGGGTTGCTCCCAATAGAACCGGAAGAGGGCACCCACACTTGGGATTTAATAGCCAAGGTGGGACAAATTATATACATACCAAGGCAAGGCTTGAACCTTGGTGGTGGAGCATCCCTTGAGAGTTGGGAGACTCCAACCACCAAGGCAAGGGGCCAATAACCACCAAGGCAAGGGGCCATTGGTGAGGTTGTAGATTATTTTTATTTGAAAGCAAAATTAGAAGAATATAAATAAATTTACCTAGAAATCCCTTAAAGCATTTAATTAATGAACCCAAGTTCAAAATTTGAGCCACTGTCAGACCTTATCACATTTTAAAAAATGACGATATTTACTCCACTGAAAAATTGTTTGTGCACCCCTTTTTGTATCAATACCCCATTAAAGTTTTTAAAATGTTAAAATTCGTAAACACACCCATATATTGTCAAAAATATCCTTTCTTTAGTTTTTGATTAAAGCAAAATGTAAAACATGAGAGGAGTCTGTCAGCAAGCCTCCTTAGTTTGTTTTTTTTTAATTATATATTATTTAATTGTTATTTTAACTTATTTTTAATTCTCATCAAATTCAAATTTCTGAGAAATCGGTTGAGATCCGGCGAGTAGTTGTGGTCGGCTTTCGTTTTGTAGTTTTTTCGAATTTGGACTTTTTGACAGAAAAAAAATGAAAAGATCCGGTTCTTTGGTGGTCACTTCAATGGTTGTAGCTTCCACCATCACTTTAACATTCTCTTCCTCCACCAACATCAACCAAGGGATTTTCTTCATCTGGAAAAAACAACATGCGTGCATTGTTAGATAAGGAGAAATTCACGCCAATATGGGTTGATGTTCATAGGGACGACCTTGGTCACTGCACATAGATGAGTCCAAAGTCCAAACCCATCATTGTTTGTAATCTCTTTTTTTGTTTTCAATTCTTAGTTAAAAACACTTTGGTTAATTTAGTTGTTTTCTTCTGGTACATTGTAGTTAAAAACACTGTGATGAATTGAAGCCTATATATATGTAACTTATTTTTTTTAATTAAATTAAATGTTTTTTTTTTACAAAGCTATTTTATAATGGTTATTTAATATATTAATAAATAGTTTTATTTAAATAAAAAAGATTTTATATTCGTTCAAAATATTAGTTATTATATTTATTTGATAAGGTGCATTTATTATTATTTTAATCACTTTAATAGTTTTATACAAGGATAATGTAGGAATTTTGAAAGAAAAAAATAAAATAATTTGGGGTGTACATATAATTTCCAAAGGGTGTAAAGATTGCTACTCTATTTTAAAAAATAGGAAACTATGTTTATTTTTTTTTAAACTTAAAAACAACATCTATTAAAATAAGGGAAATTATTATTTTCCCCCTGTAGTTTGCCGTATTCTCCAGTCTCCCCTCTCTAGTTTCAAAATTCTCCAATTTCCCTCCTCCCATGCACAAATACAACCAATCTCACCATATAAAAATAGGCATGGGAGGGGGGAAATTAGAGAATTTTGAAACTAGAGGGGGGAGACTGGAGAATACGGCAAACTACAGGGGGGAGAATGATAATTTCCCTTAAAATAAAGAAGCAATACAATCTGGCTTTTCAAAAAGCCAAGTTTTGTCCTCATAAGAGGAAAAGGCTAGAGAGGCTAAGGTATGAGCCACTACATTCCTATTTCTAGGGATGGCCTGACTGTTAATAACCCCAACATCTCTAAACAGAGCCTTAATGTCACTAATTACAGGGCCAGCTATACTTGACAAGAAACGATTAGAATTGACCTCATAGACCACATTTACAGCATCTTCAACCCAACCAACAGAGAAACCTAATATGTTAGCAATGAGCAAGCCTTCCCTTAATGCCATATATTCACCCAGTTCTGCAGAGAGAGACCCATCCATTGGCTTTGACAGAGTAGGAACCACCTCTCTTTTATCATTACGAATCACCGCACCAATCCCTATATGGGAGAAATATGCTTTCATAGCAACATCCGTATTAAGCTTTAGTGAACCAAGAGAGGGAGGAGACCAACAAGATGAATCAATAACATAGTGTGAAGAGGCCACCAGGGCGGAAATAGCTCGGGAGCTTTGGAATTCTTTAAGAAAAGAAAAAACCCAATTTAGTAGTTCATCAGGGGCTCTCACTTTGTTATTGTGGATGAAGTTGTTTCTATTTAACCATGAACTCCATAGAACCATACACCAAGCCTCCATATCATCTTTCTTCACGTTATCTAGCAACCACTTGATCAAATCAAGGCTAGGGTACCTTCTAAAATTCTCCATAATAGACTAGAAAGTAGTTTTAGACCACACCTTATTCGCCTCAGGACACCATAAAAAAGCATGAGCAACATCTTCAACACCCTTCTTGCAACGGCTACATATAGGATTAGAGATAATCGTACGGGCCTGTAGATTTGAAAGTGAGGGAATGGCATTATTACAGACCCGCCATAGGAAAATCCTCACCTTTGAGGGGATATTCAAGTTCCATAACCTTAACCACCACTTGGAATCCAGGTTTGAAGTCAAGGAACAGGATCCTCTATTGAACAAGGAGTGTGCTGAACTTTGCTGAAATTTTACAGATCCAATGACATGTGTCTTTTAAAAAAAAGTGTGGCCATGATTTAATTTTCCATTTGTCTCTTTTAACTTTAAATAAAACTATACCGTTTCATGTAACCCATACCCTAACTATTTCACAAATCACTCTGGTCTTCATCTCCTCCCCAATTGTCAATGACCAGTAAATTTTTTTTTCTCCTCTGAACAAACTCTTTCTCTGATTTCTTCTCATTCCCAGTGAAATAATTTTTCTCCTCTGAACAATCAGCAGTGAACAATCTCTCTCTGATTTCGTCTCATTCGAATCTCAAACCCGAACAAACTCTCTCTCTGATTTCGTCTCATTCCCATTCAACAATCAGCAGTGAAATAATTCTTCTCATCTAACTTCAGATCCCAAACAACTCAAAAAGGAAACTCTCTCAAACAATATTTGGGTTCTGAGAAAAAAAAATTGTTTTCTGAATTGTTGTGTTTGTATTCCATTTTTTTTTTTTTTTTTATGTGTTTGTTAAGGAACACAACCCAGCTGCAATCAAGCTTTTGGAATATTTAACTCAAATCGGAATTAGAAGTAGGCTTAGAATCCAGCTGCAATCTTTAACTCAAATCGAAATCAGGCTTTTGGAAACCAAACCCAGCTGCAATTGTGTTCCTTATCAATCTTTAACCCAACCCAGCTGCAAATGGAGTTAAAAATGGAAGAAGATGAGAAAGAAGGAAAGAGGAGAAGAAGAGATGTCGTGGAAGAGAGAACAAGAGTAGCATGAGCCATATTATTCCGAAATTTTGTGTCCAATATCTAGCAAAAGTAGCATGAGCCATATTATTACGAAATTTTGTTTCCAATATCTGGCAAGAGTAGCATGAGCCATATTATTCCAAATTTATGTATCCAATATCTAGCAATGAATCACTGAAACGTTGAAGCACTGAAGCGTTGAAGCACTGAAATTTCCAACTCCAACTGAAAATTTCCAACTCATAGATTTTGAAGCACTGAAGCATTGATAATGAATATATATAACATACTTACTATATAAGGACTATACATTAAAAAATATATGAATATATATAACATACTTACTGTATTAGACAAAATCAGAGAGAGAGAGAGAGAGTTTGTTCATTGCTAATTGTTCAGAGGAGAAAAATTATTTCACTGGGAATGAGACGAAATCAGAGAGAGAGCTTGTTCAGAGTAAAAAAAAATTTCAATGGTCGTTGACAATTGGGGAGGAGATGAAGACCATAGTGATTTGTGAAATAGTTAGGGTATGGGTTACATGAAACGATGTAGTTTTATTTAAAGTTAAAAGAGACAAATGGAAAATTAAATCCTGGTCACACTTTTTTTTAAAAGACACATGTTATTGGATCTGCAAAAGTTCAACAAAGTTCAGCACACTCCTTGAAGTCAAACAATGGTCCTTGAACTTATCTTTTAGTGCTACCCTGTAACCACTTTTAACACTGTACGGATTCCCTTTAGTTGATTGGCTTATTTCGTGGGCAAACCACATGTTGGGGTTTGGTTGTAAGGGTAGTCTAGGTGATTAGTTGAAGATCAAAGATCCTTTCCAAGACCTCAAGAGGACAAGCACCAAAGGTATATATCTTGTGCTTACTTTGCCTTGAAGAGATATAGTTGCACACACACACAACATGCATAACTCTTATTCTTGAATGTTGTGTTTATATTTTGTGTGCATTGTGCTTTATTGATTATTCAATATCTCTTCTTGCATTAAATTGATTGCATCTTGTTCTATGAAATGCCATGACATGTTTAGACATTAGGATGCAAAGTCATGAATTTTATTCATGCATGTTTGAATTGAGTGCATCTTGTTCAATGATAATGCCATGACATGTTGGCATTAGGATGCATTCAATACCCACACTTGCACTTCATGATTAGTCTTAAGTGTGGTGTAATTCGTTTCCGTTTATGTGATCGGAAACGTCCGCGCTTGCACGATGGTGTGCATGTCTTAGCGCGATGGTTGACCACTTGAGAAGGTCTCATTCTTCTCTTGGATAAGTGGTAGTTTTGGTTTGGTTGATTGGAGTAAGGTGTCTAGTTTTAAAAGATTGGATTTCAATGTTTTAAGTGTTTTCAAAACTGACCTTTGCATGGTCTTGTGACCATAACTTTTTACACAAAGCTTCAAAATGAGTTTTGAAAATTGTTGTACAAACTAGACATCCATACCTTTCCAACGGTATATTATTCGTAATATTTCATGACCGTTTGGATTGGTTTTAAAATCTCCAAAGTTACAACCAAAATAGGGCAACTCTGTTGTTGTCCGTTTCTGACCTTTGGTCACTCAATTGACCATAAAGTTTTCTATAGACATCAAAATGCCATTCTGTAAAAACGAGTAGAAAGTAGACATCCATACCTTTCCAAGGATATATCATATGAAAGGTTTCGATGTCGTTTGGTCATGTTTCGAAGCGCTCGAATATTGAGTCGCTGTACTGACGCGAGTACCGCGAAAATGCCCATAATTTTTCCATTTCTTCCAAAACGACATAGTTTCATTTGGGCATTATAAATACATATCTTTCTCATCATTTTGAGGGCAGAGCCACAAAATCAAACCCTAGAGAGAGAGGCTCCTTATTCTTGAGAGAGAAAGAGAGACTTGAAAGAAAAAGCTTAAAGATTACATCTTTATCTCTCTAAACCCATTCCCACATGCACAAATCATCATCTAGGCATCATCTAGGTTCATCTAGCATGTGCTAATGCATGGGTCTTCTTCAACACACATGGTATGATTTGTTGAACACTTTTATCTTACATAATTAGTGTTTCTACTTATCAATTTTATCTCATTTATTACTTGTATGTGTTTAGATTAATTTCTACATACATGATTGAGATTATGTGTTGATTGGGTTATTTATGTTAGCTAGGTTTTCATGCCTATTTTATATCTAGCTAATTAATCTCATTATATGATTGAGATTATTTTTGATAGCTTAATTGATTAGGTCATTATTGCCTAAAAGCTATGCCATAAACATTCTTGTGTGATTTATTTATAACTAGGTTGATAGATTGTTTTTTAATCAACTAGTTAATCTTTTGAATGTTTGTGGGTTTTTTGTGATAGCTTTGTATCTAGGATTGGTTATCCTTTACTTAGCTAAAGTTGTATGCCATGACATATAGCTATTTTCATATCTAGGATTGATTTAAATTGAATATATCATCATCCTAGATAAGCATCTAAGGTTCCCTAGCCTTGTTTGTTAATTGAATATTCATACATATTCACATAGGGTTGTGCATCTCTTTTGAGAGATTGAAGTCTTGTGTGATTGACCGGGATTAGGTCGAACACCGGGAACAGGTGGTCACATAAGCAATTGGACTAGAGCCACTTTTAAAGGCCCGCGTGGTAGAAGTGGGGGGTTATTGACCGGAGTGTTAGACGAGGTCTACATAGGTTGTAAACTCCATTTCAATTAGTGGATTTCGAGGTCCGAGTGTGGCGCAATAAACAGCCCGTGGTTTTTCCCAGTGGTTGGGTTTCCACGTAAACATCAAGTGTCATTTATTATTTCCGCATCTTATTACACTTGTATGTATATTTGACTTGCTAGGGGTATTTTCGTAAAATTGACATGCACGCGAAAATTGGGTAATAATTAGCTAAAATCTATTCACCCCCCCTCTAGCTTTATATTAAACACGCCTCCAGGACTTTTCAATTGGTATCAGAGCGGGTTCCTAGATATACTTAGGTGATCCTTTGCTCATTTTTGGTGTGTTTTGCATTTTGTATGTATTTGATTGATTTCATACATTTTGCATTCTTCTCATTTGCATTCATTCAACGCAAACACTATGAGTGAATTTGAGAGAGAAGAAAATGACTCCGATGAGGAGATGTCCCTCTAAGGTGAGAGAGGAGACGAAGATGAAAAGGCGTTGCTCACATCACCAAAGAGCTTCAAGCCCAAGCCTTCCTCAATCTTAGTCTAACCAACCAAGAAGGCTAACTTCCCTCAACCTACGATCCTAAAAGGGAAGTGCTCAATCATGCAAGCTCAACCGAGCAAGCAACATTGTCTTGGTCATCAACAAAGGAGGAGAGATCCTATCCAACTACCAAGACAACCACAACGACAAGGGAAAGCACCTTTGCATGCTCAAGGGAATGGTATAATTCCTTACCTTATCTCCTCTTGTCATTTGTGTGGTATTGATGGTCATGTTAGACCAAGTTGCTTGCATTACATTAAAATATGTAGATTTTAATGCATGATTGAAAAGAAAAAGGCTAGAGCTAAGATGCATGATCCTTTGACATCTATAACTCTAGAACCTATGACCACTAGAAATGTAATTGAGACATCTATGTGGATTAAAAAGAATGAACCCGCTTGCTACGAGACTAACAAGTCTCAAATAGGTTCAACTAAGTCCAAAGGACTTGGTAGGTCCATAGGACCTCATGCCCTTCTTTGAAGAGGTATGGAAAATTGACCCCATATGGGGATCTTAAGCAAAGAGAGCTATTTTGCATTCTTGTCACGTGCAAAAAATTTGAAATATCTTATGCTTCTCTTTTTGTTGCTTGAGTAAGCTTGGTTACACTATGTATATATATTTTTTATTCAATAAGTGTGATCAATGCTTGTATCGCAATCCATGTCATATTTATGTTCAAACATGCATTTTTGGACTAGGAGATATTTACATAGGATATAATTTGAATGACCTATAATGATCTCCATGACATGATGATTGCTAAATGACATGCTAAATGTTAATCTTGAAAAGCATGTTTTGATGATTGCAATTGTTAAATGCAAAATTTGTGTGAAAAAGCTTATGAGACTCAATGAATAAAGGATCTTGTATCCGTTCAAAGGATTTTAAAATCCAAATGTCTCTCTTTCTTTATTGGTTGAACATGTCTACTATCATACGGATATATTATCCGGAAAAATCAAGTAGGGTGCAAAGTCGCTAATGACATGTTTAGCTTATAAAGTTGGATATAGTTGTTCTTAAATTGAAATTAATGAAAACCTATATCCTTGCTTCTCTCATGACATTGGTGAAATTGGTTTGAATTCTTATTAAAAACCTTTGTCATTTGCTTTGCCAAATACCATGGTATTTTGGACTTAAATGCTACATGTCTTGTATGCAAAGCATTTTTTGATTCACACATTTTCTTTAAATAAATCTCCTTGTTTCTCTCCAATTAATTGAGATTGCATAAAGTGACTTATATTGATTATGCAAATATCTAGAATGCTACTATCTCTCTTTGCCTTGAGTGACCCGGTTGAGGAACTACTCCTTTGTCTATATCATGACAAAAAGGGGGAGTAGGTTGTGGTAAGGGGAGTTGCAAATTGTAGTAGCAATTGTGCAGGTTGGGGAGAATACTAATTGAGGGGGAGTAACCCTTTGAGGGGGAGCATTTGCACATTACATACATTGCATGATGTTGTGCTTAAATTCTTAAATGCAAATGCTTGTTTTATCTCATTTGATTCATCTCACCTTTTCTTGTATTGGAAAGTATAGAAACTTTGTTTTTCAGGGATTGATTATTCTACAAGAGATTGAAGACTTCAAGATTATTTTATCTTATCTCTTTGTATTGTAGAATATTATTATAGACCCGTAGTTTCTATTTTGTTGTGAGGAATCATTGTGAGTGGTGGTTTTGTCACGAAATAGCCAAATGAGGAGATTGTAAGGATTCCCTTTAGTTGATTGGCTTATTTCGTGGGCAAACCACATGTTGGGGTTTGGTTGTAAGGGTAGTCTAGGTGATTAGTTGAAGATCAAAGACCCTTTCCAAGACCTCAAGAGGACAAGCACCAAAGGTATATATCTTGTGCTTACTTTGCCTTGAAGAGATATAGTTGCACACACACACAACATGCATAACTCTTATTCTTGAATGTTGTGTTTATATTTTGTGTGCATTGTGCTTTATTGATTATTCAATATCTCTTCTTGCATTAAATTGATTGCATCTTGTTCTATGAAATGCCATGACATGTTTAGGCATTAGGATGCAAAGTCATGAATTTTATTCATGCATGTTTGAATTGAGTGCATCTTGTTCAATGATAATGCCATGACATGTTAGGCATTAGGGTGCATTCAATACCCACACTTGCACTTCATGATTAGTCTTAAGTGTGGTGTAATTCGTTTCCGTTTGTGTGATCGGAAACGTCCGCGTTTGCACGATGGTGTGCATGTCTTAGCGCGATGGTTGGCCACTTGAGAAGGTCTCATTCTTCTCTTGGATAAGTGGTAGTTTTGGTTTGGTTGAATGAAGTAAGGTGTCTAGTTTTAAAAGATTGGATTTCAATGTTTTAAGTGTTTTCAAAACTGACCTTTGCATGGTCTTGTGACCATAACTTTTTACACAAAGCTTCAAAATGAGTTTTGAAAATTGTTGTACAAACTAGACACCCATACCTTTCCAACGGTATATTATTCGTAATATTTCATGACCTTTTGGATTGGTTTTAAAATCTCCAAAGTTACAACCAAAACAGGGCAACTTTGTTGTTGTCCGTTTCTGACCTTTGGTCACTCAATTGACCATAAATTTTTCTATAGACATCAAAATGCCATTCTGTAAAAACGAGTAGAAAGTAGACATCCATAACTTTCCAAGGATATATCATATGAAAGGTTTCGATGTCGTTTGGTCATGTTTCGAAGCACTCGAATATTGAGTCGCTGCACTGACGCGAGTACCGCGAAAATGCCCATAATTTTTCCATTTCTTCCAAAACGACATAGTTTCATTTGGGCATTATAAATACATATCTTTCTCATCATTTTGAGGGCAGAGCCACAAAATCAAACCCTAGAGAGAGAGGCTCCTTATTCTTGAGAGAGAAAGAGAGACTTGAGAGAAAAAGCTTAAAGATTACATCTTTATCTCTCTAAACCCATTCCCACATGCACAAATCATCATCTAGGCATCATCTAGGTTCATCTAGCATGTGCTAATGCATGGGTCTTCTTCAACACACATGGTATGATTTGTTGAACACTTTTATCTTACATAATTAATGTTTCTACTTATCAATTTTATCTCATTTATTACTTGTATGTGTTTAGATTAATTTCTACATACATGATTGAGATTATGTGTTGATTGGGTTATTTATGTTAGCTAGGTTTTCATGCCTATTTTATATCTAGCTAATTAATCTTGTAAGTGCCTCACTTTTGATTGGCGTATTTCGTTGGCAAAATCACAATGGGGTTCTATATGTAAGGGTAGCTTAGAATGGAAGAAAACCTCATTGTGGAATGAAGAGCTTCAAGGAAGGTAAAATTCTTGACTTAACTCTTTTTTGAAGAGATTTAGAATGCACACACTCACATGTCATTCATCTACTTAATTTGAATTCCATGTGTGCATTTCTTGGTTGATTCTTACTTAGCTTGCACTCTTCACACTTGCACATAATTGCATCTTGCTAAGTTTTAGGTTGAAAAGCCAAGGGGCTTTTTGCGCCCCTATTCGGCGGTCAATGACCGCAGAATAGGGCGCCGTTATTTCGACGCCCTTGGATTCGGCGTTAAGGGGCCGCAAAACAAGGCGCAGAAAGGGACCAGAAACTCAGTTTTTCAGGTCTCATTTCGACGCCCTGTTCGGCGGCCAAGGGCGCAAAAACAGGGCGCAGAATCCCTAGTCTCGCGCGTCCGTTGGTATTCGGCGCCCTCGTTCTGCGGACACCGACCGCAGAATCAAGGGCGCAGATCTGAGTTTTTCTGATCTTCTTTTCAAAACGACACCACTTCATTTGGATCATATATATATGTGTCTTGTGTGCCTTGGCTCGTCCAAGAGAGCAAAATTTACTCATTTGAAAGCCTCTTGAGCATCTTCCACTTCAAGGCATCAAGACTTCATCTTTAAGGTTCAAAAACACAAACACCCTTCATCTTGCATCTTTCATTCATCATCTAGTATGATTCTAGGTTGATTTCATTTAGGGTTTTTAGCTTTGCTCACATGACTTGTATCTAGAACATCATTCTCATATCTATATGTTCTTGCTTTACAAGATAGCTTTTTTATGACCTGAATTGATTCAAGATTGCATCTTTATGACTTGACTTAGCTTCAAGATTGTTTTATTGTGGTTTGTGAGTTGTTTTGTGATAGATTATGCATATAGGTCTTTGGTTGCTTATTTGGTGTTGATTTATGCATGTCATCTAGTAATATGATATCTAGGAATGCCAAATATGTTCATCCATGCCTAGATAAGCTTAAATGTCTAACCTTGCATTTTTAGCTTCTTGAGTATTTCACATATTCACCTTAGGTTGTGTTATCTCTTCACTTTAGAGACAAGTCTTGTATTTACCTCTTAGGTAGTTTGCAAGCAAGAGACTAGAATCACTATTAAAGGCCCGCGGGTAGCAAAGACAGATTAGTGAATTTAGGTGTGATGTGGTCAACCTAATTTGTAATCGTATTTGCAAATAGTGGATTCGAGGTTCTCGTGTGGCGCACATAACAGCCCGTGGTTTTTCCCCGTGTGGGTTTCCACGTAAAAATTGTGTGTCCTTTAATTTCCGCACTTGTATGCTCGTTTTTGTATATTAACTAGATTGAGGCTTTTTCGTAATTTGGACTAATCTCGAAAAATTGGGTAAAAATGTTTAAAATCTATTCACCCCCCCTCTAGATTACTTTAGGACACGTTTATATTTATTTTCAAATCTCATTATATGATTGAGATTATTTTTGATAGCTTAATTGATTAGGTCATTATTGCCTAAAAGCTATGCCATAAACATTCTTGTGTGATTTATTTATAACTAGGTTGATAGATTGTTTTTTAATCAACTAGTTAATCTTTTGAATGTTTGTGGGTTTTTTGTGATAGCTTTGTATCTAGGATTGGTTATCCTTTACTTAGCTAAAGTTGTATGCCATGACATATAGCTATTTTCATATCTAGGATTGATTTAAATTGAATATATCATCATCCTAGATAAGCATCTAAGGTTCCCTAGCCTTGTTTGTTAATTGAATATTCATACATATTCACATAGGGTTGTGCATCTCTTTTGAGAGATTGAAGTCTTGTGTGATTGACCGGGATTAGGTCGGACACCGGGAACAGGTGGTCACATAAGCAATTGGACTAGAGCCACTTTTAAAGGCCCACGTGGTAGAAGTGGGGGGTTATTGACCGGAGTGTTAGACGAGGTCTACATAGGTTGTAAACTCCATTTCAATTAGTGGATTTCGAGGTCCGAGTGTGGCGCACTAAACAGCCCGTGGTTTTTCCCAGTGGTTGGGTTTCCACATAAACATCAAGTGTCATTTATTATTTCCGCATCTTATTACACTTGTATGTATATTTGACTTGCTAGAGGTATTTTCGTAAAATTGACATGCACGCGAAAATTGGGTAATAATTAGTTAAAATCTATTCACCCCCCCTAGCTTTATATTAAACACGCCTCCAAGACTTTTCAAACACTATACACTTCAAGCTTATCATAGTGCCACATCAATATATAGTGCAGGGTAAAGTTGTTATTTTAAATCAACTTTGTTATTATTTCAAAAGAAATAAAAAAATAAACCATCAATTTTAAGGGTGAATTGCACAAACATCCCCTGACATTAGGCTTAATTACAGCCATATTCAACTTTTGCTCATAATGGCACAAACATCCTCTGCCGTTAGAAGGAGGCTATTACAAGTTAACGAGGTAAGGGTAAAATTGTCCATTCCCTTTGAAATGAGGTTGAATAATTGTTTTATATATTTTTTTATTGCATTGGGAAATGTGAAGAGACTTTTTAAATGATAAAATAATAAAAAAATAATCACTTATATTTCAAAACAAGAAAAAGAAAATTACATATATTTTATTTAAAAAAAACAACAAGGACAAGATCTGGTCTGCAACCAGATTTAGTCCAGAAATGGAGAAGGTCACACGACCCTCTCTTTGCTGTTTGGTGAGGAGGCTAGCCTCCCCATTATCGGCGTTAGATGGAGCCGCACTCCATTTGTTGGCGACAACTCCGATGGCGACGTCATCATCAGTGATGACAGCAATGAAGAAGACGAAAACAAAGGGTGGGACGAAGACGAACGCGGACAGTCGATAGAGGATCTCGGTAAGCATGCCATACACGAGGCAATAGAGAAACACTAGGGGGCACCGATAATGGAGGTGTCTACAATACATATTTGCTTTTTTTTTCATGTTGAAGTTCTGGTGTTTTTTTATTTTTGAAATTGATATGGTTTTGGTTGAAGTATAAGATTGAGATTATTGTAATAGATTTGTTATTTATTTATTTTTTGGAATTGGTTTTGATTTGAATTTTTGGATTTTGGATTTTGGTTTTTGGCTGTGGATTGGTGGATTGTGCTTTGGGAAGTTCGAAAATATAGGAAAAATAAAGGGAAAAAAAAGATTGATTTTCATGTTGAAGTTTTGGTGTTTTTTTATGTTTGATATTGATATGGTTTTGGTTGAAGTAGAAGATCTAGATTATTGTAATAGATTTGTTTTTTTTTTTCTTTTTTTTGAATTGATTTTGATATTTTTGGATTTTGGATTTTGGTTTTTGGCTGTGGATCGGTGGATTGTGCTTTGGGAAGTTAGAAAATGTGGAAAAATAAAGGGAAAAAAAGATTGATTTTCATCTTGTTATTCCTTTGAAGAACGTTTTTTTTTTTATTTTTTATTTTTAACGTTTTTCTTTTATTTCTGTAATTATTAATTTAAATAATAAAATAAAAGATAAAATAGGACATCGGGGGTACTTCAGTCATTTCACACTTAAAATATGGTCAACAGTTATAGTTAACAAAAGTCAATTGACGGTAGGGTATTTTTATGTAATTATGAGTAAAAGTTGAATATGGTTGTAATTATACCTAATGTCAGGGGAATTTTATGCAATTAACCCCAATTTTAAATCAAAATTGTTGTTATTTTCTTAAAAGTGTAGGGTAAAGTTGTTAATCTCAAATGTTATCAACAACAAGATTTTTTTTTTTTTTTTTTTTTGAAGTGTAAGGTAATATTTCCATATAACTTAAATTGTCACGTCAATTAATCACCTCACTTTTGGGTTATGTGCAAAGGCATTTTCATCTTTACATATGAGACATTAACTTTATAATTTGTCAACTATTTAGTCAACGTTTTTCAAGGAAAGTTTATATAATTAAAAGGAAAAATTGAATATGCGTGCAATTTTACCTAAATTTAGGGTACTTTTATACAATTAATTATAAATTTAAAAAAATAAATCCGAGGACAATTATATTGTGTTTACCATTCCTGCATATCATGGAGCTGCAAACTGGTGTTTATAATTATATATATATATATATATATATATATATATATATATATACAGTCTTTCTATTATCAGTTCGAACTGACAAAAGTTATATCAGTTCCTTGTATGTGGGCCATTGGATTTAAATACTTTGACTGACAAGTGCATATAGCCAAGTCAAAGTATTTAATTTCAGTGGCCCACATGCAAGGAACTGATATAACTTTTGTCAGTTCGAACTGATAATAGAATTTATGTATATATATATATATATATATATATATGAACCTAGAAATCCCAAGAACCATTTTTTTTTTTTTTTTGAAATACAACAACTGCCGGGACTTGGCGAGATTAGACTCTACAAGCACAGTCCGGAATACTATTCCCACTATCGAGGAGAGAATACAAATGGATTACAACTCTCACAATGGAGAGAGGGTTGCTCCCAATAGAACCGGGAGAGGGCACCTACACTTGGGATTTAATAGCCAAGGTGGGACAAATTATATACATACCAAGGCAAGGCTTGGTGGAGCATCCCTTGGGAGACTCCAACCACCAAGGCAAAGAGCCATTGGTCCCAAGAACCATTTAATGAGCCCAATTTCAAAATTTGAGCCACCGTCGGACCATATAATATTTAAATAAATAAAAAACAGGAAACTATGTTTTTTTTTTTCTCTATGTAGATAGGTGCCCATAATCAGGGGATTAGGCGTCCTCGCCAATCCAATATTGTATTAAAATTACAAGATTTTAATAACTTTAAATTCAATTCTGAAAAACTAATAATAATAAAAAAAACACAGACTTTGTAAGTTGATCACATTATCTAATCTTATATATTCAGATTTAATTATATACTGAAATTTATCAAAACCGAATATATATAGTGAAAATTGTCTAAAATGACCACATATATTATGGGAAATTTATTTTTAACCACAAACGAAATTTTAATTGTTAATAGCCACTTTTTTGAGAAATTACTAGAAAGTCCTCATATAAAAACCATCCCCAAAACACTTTCTCTCTCTTTTCTCTCTTTTCTTTCTCTCTCCTCTGCTCTCTCTCTCCCGGTCATCTCTCTCTTTTCTCTTCTCCATCCCGTCGCCATCGCCAGAGTCATCGCCCAACGCCGGACTTGTCCCCGAACAGCCGCCGGACGTTGCCTGGACCAGCGATCTTGACGAACCAACGGCGCACGAAGGCTTCGCCTGGTCGTCGCACGAACCAGCGGCGTTGGTTCGTGCGACGTTGGTTCGTCAAGGTCGCTGGTCCAGGCGACGTCTGGCGACTCCTTACTGCGATCTCCGGCGACGTGGTCTGCAATTAAAAAGATGCTGGTTCGTGCAACGACCAGGCAAAGCCTTCGTGCGCCGTTGGTTCGTTAAGGTCGCTGGTCCAAGCGACGCCCGGTGACTCCTTGCTGCGATCTCCGGCGACGTGGTCTGCAATTAAAAAGAGAAATAAACAAAACCTAAACCTAATTTGAATTTGAGGAAGAAGAAAAGGAAGAAGAAAAAGGGGAAAAAAAAACCTAAGCCTAATTTCAATTTAGTCCAGATTTCAAGTTTCAATATTTTCAATTTAGGCATGATTTCAAGTTTGGGTTTCAAGTTTGGACATTTTCAATTTTGTCATGATTTCAAGTTTTAAGGTTTTAAAAAAAGAAAACTAATTTCAGGGGTAATCTTGTAATTTATGGATATACACTGAATTTTTTTAAAAAAAGTGGTTATTAACAATTAAAGTTTTAAAAATGGCTATTAACAAAAGTTTAATGTTTCACATGGCTACTTTCGAATTTCTCTCATATATTACCTTGACAATTGTGACCATTGATTGCATATGTATTAATTAAGTGCATGACTATTGAATAAAATTAAATATCTGAAGTCAGATTAATTTCATTATTGCAGGAGACTAGTAAGCCTCGAAACTCGAAACTTAATAGTTTAAAAATTTTCTTAAAAAAGTTTTTGAACCATAATTAAGGGTCCTAATTTTTGTCATGTAAAAGATTTATTAATGCAAATTCACAATTGTTAAGTTAAAAATACTAAAATAGTACCTAAAAGTGCTCTCACAAATGGTCCAGCTGAGACATACACCACGGCAATGAACCAATCGTAGCTTTGTATGGTGAGGTCAATCGGTCATGATCATGATCCTTCCATAAGTGGGGACTGTGTGTGTCTTCTTCCTCTAATCAGCTAATTAAGTTTTATCATTTTCATTTTTCAAGCTAGTCCATTGTATGAGGAACTCTCTCTTCATCTTATTTACCATTCAAACCAACCATTAATTTTCCAAATTGCTCTTTTTTAATGGTCTTTATTTTTATTTTTTTAAATTACAACAATTAGATTACAACAGTTGGATAACAGAAACTGGAACTGGATTACAACAACAGCTGGGAACCTGCGAGGATAGAGACGCTGATGAGCACATCCCGGAGAGCAGCTCCCACAGATAGGGAGAGAGACACCCACTCGAAAATAGGACAATTACCCACCCGAAGGTGGGACAAACACCCACACAAGGTGGGACCACATTCACACAACATGTGGACCAAGGAAAATTGGCATATCTATATGCATGCCTTGGCACTCGAACTTGGATGGTGGAGAGCTCCAAGAGGAGGGTCCAGCCATCACGCTGCGAGGCCATTGGCTAATGGTCTTTATTGAATGCCAATGGCTTGGATGGTAATGGACTTTTTTAATTTATAAAAATGGAAGTTTTATTTTTTTTATTTTTAATTACGTGCACTCTAACCCTACAGGGCTATTGTTTGTGTTTGCAATACAATTTGATTCCCCCAACAAAAAAAAATTAATCACCAAACCCGAATGAATCCAATTACCCAAATTATGTTATCTTCTAAGTACAGTATATAAAAACAGGAGGAAGAAACCCAGAGTCCAAAATCAAAACAAAAATGGCTGTAAATATTAACATGAATGTCATACCCATGCCTTCCTCTTCTGCTTCTTCAAACAACCCAAAAACACATCTTCTTTCTGCTCAGCTGTCCTCTGCTTCCACCACCTCTGCCCTGTCTCTGAGTCTCGATCCAACCCAACACGCCGGCCGCCTTCGGAGGCTCCCGGCGCCTCCCAAAGCCGCCAATTTCAGGGTGAGAACTTTCTGTCTTTGGGTTTTTATGGATTTAGTTGTTAATTGTTATTTTTCATGTGCTGACAGGTTGTGGCGTCGGCGAAGGTGGACCCTCTCAAGATAATGATATCGGGAGCTCCGGCTTCGGGTAAAGGTACTCAATGTGAGCTCATCAAGAACAAAGTAAGCTTTTTTTTCTTTTTCTTTTATGAGAGAAAGTCTCTGGTTATACTTATTTATGAGTTATAATGAGTAATTTTTTTTCTCCTTTTTTGAAATAGAGTTATAATGACTACTTGTTCACCTGGGGTGTTTTGATGTTCAAAATTGAATCCTGTAAGAAAATTAGGTGTCTAGAATTACATTGGATTCGGTGCCTGACCCGACTCCACATATGGTGGTTGTGGATCCCTTGTTTCCTGAGGTAGATGCCAACTAAGTAGTAGCATATTGAATTTGTTCCGCTTAAACCAAAAGACAAGTCTTGTTGCAATTTGAAAATATATCTCAGGAATTTCTGTTTGGGTTTGAAGCTGTGTAGTAGCTCTGTTAACTTGTTTTAGACTTTTTATGCTACCACTGGCTCTTTCGAGTTGATTATGAGTTGTGCAAATCTGTTTTGAGCAATAAGCCTAAAGTATGTTAGTACGGGAGCATCTGAGCTCAGGGAAATGTGGGATTAAAAGGCTAATAATTAGTCCACTTGCTTGTATAAGCATAGTATTTATTTCAGCGTTACGTCTGATTTTCTAATCAAGTTATTTGTAGCTTAAAAGGGTTGTATGATTACCATGTGACTTGTTATGGGTTTGGATGGTTAGGTTTATTTGTTTTGTGTGATGAAAGACTAAATGCTATTATAAATGGCCTTTTTAAGTCATCATCAGTAACCTTTCTATTTAACTTATGTAGAATTTTGTTATAAACAACTCTCGGTAACAGGTTCCATAAAATTTCAAATATGAATTTTCTTGTTCGAACTTTTTGAGCTTGGAAATTAATCTTTTGTTGTTCCAAGTATAATTTTGTCGTTATTTTCATTTTCATCATCTATTTTTTGCTTGACTTCCTCTTTGATCCTTTTTTCTGTCAATTACTTGGAAAAGGTGACATCTTTTCTCCAAAATCTGACTTATTCTATGATGGACTTGAATCTTTGTCGTTGCATCAGATACAGTAAAACCAAATGTCTAATTGTCGTAATTTTACTTTTGACTAGTCATTAATGACCACATTTGGTGCTTGGCAGTAAAACATATAGAAATGATTTTTTGTGAAGAAAGGAATAAATATGATATAATGCATGGCCTGTTTTACTTTGTTTTGTGTAGTTAAGAGTAGTTTATATATTACAGATATAACTGTTTCATTATACCTTCCTGTACCCATTAGATCAGATTTGATATTTCAACTTTTAATTAATTGTTTTGCTGTGAGTGGTTAAATAGTTACCAACTATATATTCAATTACCTTCCATTAATTTCCCCAGTACTGTACTCTTTAACCATTTAATGTGAACAATTTGATCATTTGCTTTTATAAACAAGGCTTTAATCTAATTAGATTGTTGAGAATGGAAAAATATATTCGTTGCATGCAAAGGTGCACCATCAAAGTGTCACGGTTCACCTCTAGAGTATCTTACAGTCTCACTGCCCACAAGCACAGCACACATTTACAGTACACATGCATGCAAGTGATGACTTGTACTGTAGGTGAACTTACATGTAGTGAGTCAACATAGAATTAATTGATTCTTGTCTCTCGAGTCTTGACCTTACCCTTCATTCCTTTTCCCATGTAAGATTGTATTTGTTTAATATTTCGTGATACAAATATGTACTATATAGGGAGTTTTTTTTATTATATTTTGAAATATTCAACAGACGCCCTTCTTACAAACTCAGAAAAATGGGCCCGACTTTTGAGAGACTAAAAGCATTAGGCCTTCTGTTTATGGCTGAGGGCATTGCTTTGAAAGGTATTAATTGCTGCCGGTATGCTTCTGACGATGAAAAGAAAAAAATTAGTTCCTTTAACATGATAAGATGAAACTTTAATTTCTTTTTTGAGGATATGTGAGGTGTGTGCTAGGCATATGTGAATTTTGTGTGGGCTGTGCACACACTTTGCTTCTTCAGGATATTGCTAATGTCACATTTTTATGTCCACACATGAACACACTCCACCTGCAATACACATATGTCTTAACATTTAAAAAAAAAAAAAAAAAGGAAATCACACACCTACACAGAGGCACATAATGAAGGGCGTAAAGATTAGATAGATGGGAAATGTGTTTTTGGATGGAATGATCACAAGATTTGTCAATTTACTGACATGTATAGCTGCTTGACTTGTATCACACACCTGGCTGTATGGAGGGGTTTCTCATGTACAATCTTCTATGTTTTGAAAACCCTTTTCGTATCTTGTTCAAAGAAGAAACACAAATTAAGAAGTTTATGGAGAAAAATATGAAGACAGTGATTGCATTTACATGGCACTTATTAGTCACCACTTAGAGATGAAATTGACATGTATTTATTCAAGATCACTTTTTTAGGTCATCTATTACCGTTGCTGCATGTTAGTCTGCATAGGTCACCACTCTTGCTGCATGAATTTCTCATTTTTAACTGCTCCTGAAGAAAAGCAGATTGAATCAAGTCATCCTCATATATGCAGTATGGTTTGGTGCATATTGCTGCTGGAGATTTACTGAGGGCTGAAATTGCTTCAGGGAGTGAAAACGGGAAGCGAGCTAAGGAATACATGGAGAAAGGGCAATTGGTACCAGATGAAATTGCTGTCATGGTAGGGACATTGAATTTCATTTGGACATAGAAACCATTTTCTTTGTGTTGATTCCTTGCTTTTGAACATGTAGATGGTTAAGGACCGTCTTTCGCAGCCAGACTCTCAAGAAAAGGGTTGGCTTTTGGATGGATACCCTCGGAGCTTGTCACAGGCAACTGGTCTTAAGGCATATGGTTTTGAGCCTGATCTTTTCATTCTCTTAGAAGTAAGAGGTTTTTCTTTGCTGTTAGCATATTTGATTGCATTTCATCATGAAGAAAAGAAATGAACTTCAAGCTGTTATCCAACTCTTTTTAGCTAACTTTTTATATGCAGATATGATTACTAGTTATAGAGTTTTTCTCATATTTCTCATTTGAATCATAGATAATGGCTGTAAAAGTTTAGTGTGAGCTTCCCACAACTGTAGTTTCCTTGTGGAAAAAAAAAAAAAAGCTTCCCACAACACTAATTATGCTTTTTCCACTTATGTTGGCAGGTTTCAGAAGATATTCTTGTTGAGAGAGTAGTGGGCCGCAGATTAGATCCTGTAACTGGAAAGATATACCACCTGAAGTACTTTCCCCCAGAAACTGAAGAAATTGCCACCAGGCTCACCCAACGTTTCGATGATACTGAAGAAAAGGTATGAACACTGTTCTTTCTAGTTGAAAAAGTTTATCTAAATAAAATTGTTTGTATTCATGGTCTTCCCAAATCTTGGTTTTCTGTGCTTTGTGGTTCCATTCTAACAATTGATCAAGAATAGTCAAGGATGCTTTTTATATTTCTTCATTTGGCACTATATAGGTGAAGTTGCGTTTGCACACTCATAATCAGAATGTGGAGACAGTGCTTTCATTATATGAAGACATCACAATCAAGGCATGTGACATAATATGATTGTTTTATCTCTCTCTCTCTCTCTCTCTCTCTCTCTCTGTGAGTAAATTTGCATATGTCATGCAATACTAAAATTTTTGTTTGAAAACTGAAGTTGTAGGACGATTGCTCATTTCAGGTAAAAGGAAATGCTCCGAAGGAGGATGTTTTTGTTGAAATCGACACTGCTCTCACAAAACTGGTTGAGCAAAAGAAGAGTGCTTTGGCTGCTTAGATATACGTAGAATATTACTTGTGAGATGTCGGATAACCAGCATAATCATCATCTCTCTCTTATATTGAGGTAAGGTCATGTCTGTGTATTGATAGTTTAGGATTACATATATACTCATCATTCTTGTCAACAAATGATTGAAAATGATTTTTTGGTGATTCAATTGAAATAAGATTGCATGTTGTTATATTGGCAAAAATGGAAGGATTTCTATCCCAAAATCATTCAATCATGGTCAGTTGTAGTTTGAACCAATCATAGCTCGCCATTTGTATGAGCTTGTAAATTGTAATTATCATAATGCCTTGACATACAAGTTACGACTGAGTTAAGTTTTACGTTTCATGCAACGAACGTAATTACGAGTCAAATTTATGATTGTAATGAGTCAATTACAACAAAGCGATGGGTATAAAGTCCTCAAACAAAAGCATGCAGTTTCTTTGGTTTAGTAATTAGTAGGTATAATACAGATACGTCTTAGAAGATTCTCACCAATTCTTTGATTTGACTATTATATCTATAAGTCTTAATTGGCCCAAAAGGACACGTTAAAAGTTAAATGATTGTGGGATGGAAGACTCATGCATTCATTGACTTTTCAATTTTAATAATTTCCTGATTGACCTTTCATTTCAATAGAACCATGACTTTGTCTAAAATTTAGAGAGAATACTTTATTCTACACTTTGATTGTATTCTCATTGAGCACACTTTAACAAGACGAAACGTATTATTGAGAAAAGAATTGGATTAATCGATTGTTAGTATCATACACTTTATAAGATCAAACTAAATCAATAAATGACGACAAAAAAAAAGGGTTAATTTGCTATACATTTCTCATTTCAAGGCACTTCAATTAAATCTTATATGGAAGAATGGGTCGTGGATCGAGATAGTGAGGGTGGTGGGACCGAACAGGCATTCAGTGCTCTCTCTAAGCTATTTACGGTATCAGTCATGGAAGGTCTGTCCCTGCCTTCTAAATGCACACAATCAGCAGCCAAATACCCCACATATGTCACTGCTTCAATCTCATATGGGGTTGGAGGAGGCACTCTTGGATCCAAAACTCTGTGAATTTCATCTTGAACTATGTATGGAACAACAAAATCAACCACATTTCTCGGTACCCCCGTTTTCGTTCTTGTGAATTGCTCGATACCCTGATAACATCTCCAGCAAAACCACTCCAAAGCCGTACACATCACTCTTGGTTGTCAGCTTTTGAAGCCTGTAGTATTCTGGGTCCATGTAGCCAAATGTCCCAGCTGCTCTTAGTGACAGGTGTGATTCATCATCGCTAGGACCCATCAAGGACAGCCCGAAATCGGAGACTTTGGCTGTCCATGTGGCATCAAGGAGGATGTTTGATGACTTGATATCGCGGTGGATGATCGTGGGGACTGCATACTCATGTAGGTACTCGATCCCTCTGGCTGCGTCCAGGGCAACTTTGATCCTTTTAGGCCAGGACATCAATGGTGAGCTCTCGAGGCTGTGTAGATGATCATGGAGGGAGCCATTGCTCATGAACTCATAAACCAGCACGAGCTCATTGTAATCTTCGCAGAAGCCTAATAGCCTGACAAGGTTTCGGTGATGGAGGCGTGACAAGGACTCCAGCTCGTTGAGGAATGCATTGTCTTTGTCTTCTTGGCGCTTGGTGACAATAGCAGTTGATGAAATGTTTGATATTTCAGCTCTTTTGATAGCTACTTGGCGTCCATCTTCTAATGTGGCTTGATAAACTGAGCCAAAGCTTCCTGTCCCAATCTTGTGATCCTCTGAGAAGTTGTTTGTGATCTCAAGTAGTACTTGTAAAGCAAATTCCTCCAAGTGACCTACATTTCCCATGCTAGCCAATTGGCTCAGCCGTTTTTCAAGGACCGGAGTTGGTGGCTGCGGTTGTGGGTTCTCACGGTCATGTTCCGACTGTGAACCACCGGACTCGTCTAGGCGACCGGAGTCATGGACACGACACCCTCTACCTCTGCAGTATCTGTAGAGAAAATAAGCAGAAACCATCACCCAAGACAAGGATCCCACACAGCCCACCACCAAAAGAGCCACCATTTTCCCATTCCAGCCACCGCTTGAGGACTCCCCTTGCGGAGGAGGCGGCTGCTGTGGCGGCAGCGTTGGAGGGGTGACAGATGGTGGTGTTTTTCTATAACAAGGCAGGCAGACAGATTCTCCTTCGTTACAAAAAGGGCCAGAGCCAGGCAATTCATTACAAGGACATGTTCCTGTTGTACATGGTCCAGGCAGAATTTGATCAAACACCTTGAAATTAGACACCTTGAAAGCTTCACTTCCCCAACAATAAAGTGAGAAATCAGAAGTGGAAACCCCACAAAAAACACTTGTTTTAGCTTCAATGGACAGAAAAGAAGTCCCCTGCAAAGCTGTTGGTAGAGTGAAGTTGTTCTGTCCCCAACAAACAACTGTTCCGATGTCTCTCAAAGCACAGCTCCGGTTATGTCCCAAGGCCACACCTGTGAAGTTGCCTTGTGGAACCTCCCCATCAACAATCTCCTCCCAATTCCCACCATCAACCTTCCCCCAACAAACCAAACCTGTGTCAGAGTCTTTGATGGCACAAACATGTCTGAACCCAGCAGAAATCACACTAAAACTTCGACTACGTACAAGATCAGGACTGGTCACACTAGTACTTCTTCTTGTATTTCCCGTGCCTAAGCAAGTAATTTTACCAGTTTGAGACAACCCACATAGAAAATCTTCACCAACAGCTATACTTGTAAAGTTGTATTGTGTGGAATTTGAATTGAATTCAGGCCATTGCCAACATTGGAGATGATTGGTCCCATTAACAAGACCACAAATGTGAGAGTTTCCTGCTTCAAGTTGGTGGAGAGCAGGACCTTTATAGATTCTCTTGTAGATCATACCAGCTGCAGCTGCAGAGAGTCTCCCGCAATGTATAATTGAAGAACTTGAAGAAGACAAGGTTGTCAATGAACACAAGAACCCGTCTCCGGAAACAATACCTGAAAAGGAAGCAGAGGGATTTACAGTGAAATCAGGTGAAGTACAGTTGAGAGAATAAGCTCTTCTGTTGGTTGAGTATGCTGTCAAGGCACAAATAATAGTCCGGTCAGAAGTTTCAGAGATTGAAAAAGTGGAAAGTGAAGAAACCAACGGGGTAATCAAAGAGAGCAGCAAAAGTGTGATATAGAGAGCCATGGGTGTGTTGTCATAGTTTCATGTTTGAGAGAAGAAGAAGAAGAAGAAGAAGAAGAAGAAGGTGGTTTCAGAGGTGGGTTTGTGATGGAGGAGAAGAAATATGAAGGGAAATGGAACGCGGTTTCATGGACCAAAGACCGAGTCATTATTTTCAGAGCCGAGGAGGAGTTCTTGGTCAACATTTCAAACCCAACTCTCAATCATCAGTCCACACTTGCATTTCTCTTTATCAAATATTTTACTTAATTAAAGCAGTATTCAAATACTTAATTATCCAACCACCAAACTTAATCATCCTTAAATTAAATGTTGTTCTACACCATTATAGTAAAAATTAAAAAGTAAAAAGTAAAAGAAAAAAGACCACGTTCTACACTCTCATTAGTGAGGTCAGTATTTTAGGTATTGACCGATCAATACCTAAATATTATTATAAATATCCTTGTAAAGGGTAAGAGTTTTATGCATAGAACCGGTCTAAATCGAACACTAGAAAAAAGTAGATTTTTTATTAACATTATTAGTAAAGATCGTCTAAATTAAACACTAATCTACACTTGTTGAAATAATAAATATGAATTTTTTTTTCTTTTATTGACATCTCAAATAAAATAAAATCAAACCACCCTTAGATTTATGACAAACTTTATAAAAGAAGGTATTGACAAAATTTTGAAAAATAATAGAATCTGTCATCATTATTTAATTCAAACAGTACGTTGGGTTAATAATATTTTAAAGGCATAAAAGAAGCATAGTTGTCAACATTATAGGTGTATTTAGACTTAGAACTTGAAATATAATAATATTAATTTTCAAGTGTTACATCTAAATAGTCAAAATCTCAAGGCTCTCCTTTTGGTTTAACTAATAAAAACATAATTATTCTTCATTATTTCAAAAAAAGAAAAAAAACACCTTTTCAAATTGATGAACTCTCCGATGCTGAGTTGAATGGTCATAACTTTTACTTGGCTTAGTAAAATTGGATGTAATGCCCAGTCAAGAACAAAATTGAAAGAAGTTTCATTTTAGTGGCTGTGGAATAAGTCCTTCGAATTTCTCAAGATTTCATGCAAAAGGCAAATAATGTAGCCCAAAATACAAGCTGCGCAGTCATATATCAGATAAGAAGACTTTGTTTTAGCTTGTTCGACAAGCACAAACTAGTTTATCATTTCCAATTTCTATGTTGGGAAATGGGGTCATGTCACATGTGCCAATGACGATAATATTATTGAAACAACAATAAAGTGTCAATTACCATTTAAATAATGACATAATTATGAAATATACATTATTACTGATTAATTGACATTACAAAAATAAATAAATAAATAAAATTAATTGTATCGTGTTTCTGGCACATGGATCTAATCTAATAATTTGTATGTAAATCTAATGTGAACTTTATTGGCTTTCACGGTGGTATGCACCTAGCTCTCTTTGTTCACATTATTTACCGTTACTATAAAATATTTAAAATGGGATATGGGGTTGCTATGATGCTGTCGGTATTATTAAATAAAACACGTGAGAGCTTGTGAGGTTCACATGTGAAATGTCTCTCTATTGCATGTACTCAATTCTATAATAAAAACTAATTATAACATTCATGTTATTATTATTATTATTATTATTATTGGATTCAATTTTGTTTTACATTATTCTAGATCACGTTAATTATTATTATTATTATTATTATATATTTTTGCAATACATCCGTCAGGTTCTATGGTACATATGTCTATTTTCATAACCTCAGGAGAAATATCTCTATACTTATTGTAGTTTCAAGTAGTTTGAATGTGTTAATTTTTGAATCTCAGTATGTTGGGGCAATATATATAAGGTGTTAATGTTTGAATCTCAGTAATTTGATGGAAATTGTCAAATTGGCCACAAACTCGATAGGCCTTTGACATGTCAATAATTATATAACAGAATTTTTTTTTTAATTTTTTTTACTTTCAAAATAATGGAGACCGTGTTGATATTAAACCTTACTTTAAAGGAATAAGTTAATTTTTTAATTAGACCTAAAAAGATGTCTCTCTTTCTCCTTTATTTTTATTAATCATTGAGTACTATCCTTCTAAATATTCTAAATTCTTGTTTTTAGCTTTTAAATTATGTAGAAATTAAAAATTAGAGTGAGCTTGTTGTAGCTTATGAAATAATCACTTATAGCTTAACTTGAGAAATAATCCGTTTAAAAGAAAAGTTGAGAGGTGTTTAGTACATTAACTTAATAAATAAATAAATAAGCAAGAGAAATGTGTTTGGTAAAGTTTATTAGATTATGTAATTTTTTTTTACAAATTGAACTATCGAATTCATCATTTCACTCTCTAACTTCTATCTTCCTCTCTCTTCCGATTGTCCATAACTTTTTTTTTTCTCTTTTTCTCTCTCAATTATTACATGTCAAATCCAAGTGCTTGAAGGTATTTTTGTCCAGAAATAAGTTTTTAGGCAAAAAGAGAAAAAATTAGTGTGGCTTGCTAAATTTAGAATTTACAATAATGAAAATGCTCTTTATAAACTTTTGTTAGGTTTTGGCTCATATACTCAAGTGAACCCAATGTGAACCAAACGAGGTTCAACTTATTTGATACTTCTTGGAGACGTGGAATACGTTTAGAAGTTGGAGATGGTGTTTGAGGGAAGTTTGAAGACCAAGAAGAACTGAAGAATCGAAGGCTGAAGACAATTGATGTGGGTAACGATGTGGCATTGACAACGGTATGGACAACAGTGGACAACGGTCTGCTAGAACGTGGTGCATTCTAGGTGACATGTAATGGTGTAGGGTGCAGGAGGCCATTCGTGATCGAAACCGTAGTCGATCATAAGCACGTGCGAAACGGGAAATCTTCAGCGGAAAAGGAAAGTAATTATTTTGGAAGTTCTTGTGCTTGAAGGAAAAGGATTTCTCTTTACAAGAAGACTTGTCATAAAAGGAAATAGTATTTATGTGGAACAAGTAAGTCTTGTACGTATAGGAGATGGATTTCCTTATTGGTCTTAGCCCCTTATAACTAGTATAAATAGAACCTTGTAATTAGGTTATTTGTGTGGAGCAAAAAGAACACTTGTAACATCAGAGATTGGGTGGTTTCGGGGGGGGAGGGGGACCCTTTGGAATATCCGGGGAGGGATCCGAGAAATATCTGGGGATCTAGAGGAGAGATCCATGGGTGATATTCAGGGGAGACCTAGAGGGATATTGCTGGAAGGGTGTACTCGAAGGAGGACCCTATGAGCGTTGTGAGCTGAGAGCCATGATGAAGCTCGGTTGTGAGCTTAAGGGCTTGGTAAGGCTCGGTAGTTTGGGGTTTGGGTTGTGAGAGAGAGAATCTTGGAGTATATGGTTGTAACAATTTATCATATAGTGGAACTTTCTCTGTCATCCTGACGGCTTGTGGTTTTTTCCCTGATTTAAGGTTTTCCACGTATATCTTGTGTTGTGTGATTGTTTATTTTCTCTTATCTTATTTTTTTTGTTATAGACGTTAATTGCTATGAATTATGGGTGAATATTAGATATGTCGTTTTTGCGTTCAACGGTTCAAATTCCCAACTTTGACCAATTTTTTTTTTTTTTTTTTTTTTGGCAAATTAATAATTTTGAATTATTATTTTTTTGACAATCTATCTCTTAAGATTTGACTTAGAGTCTAAAATACTACTTATTTTTAATTAAATAAAAAAAATAAAAATACAATAATGCTATTTTACCTAGATTTGGTGTGTGTGTATATACTATATATATATATATAGATTTCAATAAACTTAAAATCCATAAAAAAAAAAAAAAATTTAGATCAAAATTCTTAAAAATCAATGTGATTTCATCAAGATCTTTACTGAAATTAAAATAAGGGATTCTCATCCCTCATAAGAGACTCACTATATATATATATATATATATATATATATATTCAATAAGCCCACCTCTATTCATTGGTTAGAACAAAAAAGTCCTACAAATTAAATTTATTTTACAATATCCTATTTATTTTCCCTTTTAAATCTCATAAATTGTTAGGGATGAGTATTTCCCCATGAGGGCCCCACCCCTACGGGGCCATCCTCATTTAAGGGCAAATTTCACCCCTAAGGCTATGTTTGGTAGGAGGGAGAGAGAGTATAGGAGATGGATGAATGAGAAGGGAGAGAGCGTAGGAGGGATGGAGAGAATAACATCTATTCTTCATGTTATTTGGTAGAGTTGAATGGATGGATTGGTATATAATTTGTAAAATTACTATATTACCCGTTAAAAAATTGGAGGGCATTATAGTCATTTCCCTCCAATCATCTCTCTCTACTTTCTCATCCACCCAATGATGGGTGGATTCCTTTTGGTGGGCCCAGAAGTATCATCTCTCCATCCTCCTATCCTCGACAAATTTCATTTTTGTTAGATAGTACTAAAATACCCTTAAAGTCTTAGAAACTACAAAATACCCTTAAATTCCCCTAATGTCTTGCGAATTGTGTTCAACCCTGGTTGAGATTGGTACCAGCAACCCCTGGGAACCGGTCCCGACTAGCCTCTGGAACAGCCAGGTCCACCTAAGGACAATCCTCCCATTACTATCACTCAATCGCTTCTGTCCCAGTACCTCTTTACCGCGGTAGAAGTGGGACTCGACCATCCCAGTCCACGCCTGGGCCACTCCAACAACGGAGCACCGCTCCGCCTGGTGTAAGTGTTGTCCGGAGAACAACACCCGATTTCTTGGATAACAAAAACTTTAGAAAATTATAAAACTACTACAACATTTCTAAATTTTCCAAAATATTGAAATAAAAATTAAAAAAAGAGATCCAAAATTTCCAACATTTCTACTCGACTTCTTATGATTTGGAAGAGATCTAAGCGATCTCCTCCGATTTGGAGGATATTTAAACTATTTCCAAACAGAAGAAATCACACAAATCTCCTCCAAATCGGAGTAGATCACACGGATCTCTTCCAAATAGGAAGAGGTCGGGCAGATCTCCTCAAGAAATTGGAGGAGATTGATTTGGAGCAGATTCCCGTGATCTCCTCTGATTTGGTAGAGATGCTAGTCTTCTCCCTCCTCTAGTAGTGGCCTCTTCCTGCATTGGAATCCTTATCATTGGCCACCACCAGCGGAGTTCTTTAATTGTTGAAAAATAATATTAGAATAACTAGGTAGGGGCATTTATGTCATTTCACGGATTAGGGTCAGTCAAACATCAACTTTAACGTTGGTCAATGGATTCTAGGGGATGTTTGTGCACTTAAGGAAAGAGTTTCCAATCAGTCCAATAATTCCTAAACTTGTGGGAAGTTTGTGCAGTTTTCCCTTAAACAAAACAAAAGTAGGTCCCTAAACGATATCTTGAACAAATTTTGGTGGAAGGCATTATTTTTGCCACGTGTCATCTCTGTCGATGGTCCAAGCAAACAATTTATTTTGACCACTCACATCAAAAAAAAAAAAAAATCTTAAAAAAAAATCTTATCTATTTTTTTTTTCTCTCTAACTCACATCTCTAACATTTCATCAAAATAAAAGAAGTTTTTTTTTTTTTTTTAAAAAAAAAAACCCACAAAAAAAACTTAAATATTACAAGTCATGTAATATCAGATCCTGCTAAAACAAAATAACGATGGCTCATATGCTAGTGAGCTATCCATCAACCACCGTGAAATGTGGAGGTTTTAGCAGAGCAGTGCCGCCATGGGAGAGGAGGCAGAGCAGAGCTGTTGGAGTGGTGCAGTGCTGTTCATGTTCTTCAACAGAGGAGGTGGGTGTGTTTGGTAAAGTTGAAAATGAGAGTCAAAGAAGCAGAAGCAGAAGCAGAGAGATCAAAGAGATTGATAAAAATAATAATAAAGAAAATGATGAGAATAAATTGGATTGTTTGGTGAGTGAGTTTGGTTGGGAGGTGAGGAGGTTGGTGGTGGAAGATGATGAGATGAGAAGAGTTGCTTTTCTTCAAGCTCAAGCTTTTCACATTCCTGTCTTCTTCTTCAATGATTTATTCTTTGATTTTTTCCAGGTTTTTTCATCATCAATTGCCATCTTTTTTTAGTTCTTGTAGATGTGTTGGTTTTTGTTCTTGGAAATTCTGTTTTTTTATTAGCTCTAATTTCTGCCAATTAGTATTTGTTTTATATTATAGATTGTAGCATCATGATTCATGAATGTGAACGATCCATTCATCGGTGGAGTCCTAATTGGAGTGTTTGCCAATTACTTGATAAAATCTAAACTTTAGTATCATTGATTTCTGGGCTTTGATACCTTTGATGCTGAATACAGGCAGAAGTGCTTTCTGGGCTTCTTTACAAACTTAAAAACTCACCTCCGGACAGGTAAATATAGACGTTACCAAATCACTCTGTATCATTACAGAATCCTGTACTGATCATGGCATGTGTGAAAATGTATCAGCTGTAATTTATACAAAGATTTTTAATTTTCAACAGGTATGCATGTTTGGTAGCTGAACCTGCCACTAACAGCAGTAGAGAATCACAAGGGAAACTAGTAGGTGTAGTGGATGTCACAGTTCAGAGAGATGCACCTGTGCTTCAACATCTCCAGGGAGCTCAAGAATACCTTTACATTTCCGGCCTTGCCGTTTCGAAGAGTTTCAGGTGTCACTTTCTCTCTATCTATAATCTTTGTATGCAAGGTTTGCTCTGAATCAAATGACTGAACGGCTGATTTTGTAACTACCAGGAGACGAAAAATAGCAAGTGTGCTGCTGAAAGCCTGTGACATGCTTGCAATTCTATGGGGTTATGAGTATCTTGTTCTCCGAGCTTATGAAGAAGATTTGGGTGCACAGACATTGTATTCCAAAGCTGGTTACCGAGTTGTTTCAGGTGATCCGCCATGGTTGTCATCGTGGATCGGAAGAAAACGACGTGTTCTTTTCATCAAACAGTCCAATATGTAATTTGCCTCCTTAGTTTTCTTTTAGATACCATCAAAGATGAATGTACCTCGATGATTAGTTATGGTTTGATACTAAAATTAACAGATAAATTTCATTGATCTCTCCTAATATGTATAACCTGAAACCTTCACTAAACCAAGTCTGAAGTCTGTCTGTATTTTAAGTTTAACCAACAAAAATACAACAAAAACTGATATCCATATCGGAATCAGACCAGAGCAAAATGTTTCTTAAATATTATATATGACAATAAACTTCAGATAACAATGCATATTATATATCAATTTCATCTGATTCTGACGGTGCAACTAAAGCTTCAAAAGTAAATACAAAAGTAGAATATATTCATTCATTTCTTGCTATCATGTTGAAGAGACTAGATCATATACTTTCATGAAAGTTCTAAAATTCAAATATAAGCGAATGCCATTGGAAACTAAAGAAGGACCTTGCCAGTTTTCTCAGAGCAGATGTCCGGGGACCTGTACGTGCAAGGATCAGCATCAACAAGCATCTTCACAACGTCTCTCATAGAAGGGCGCAGAGTCGGAAGTTTGGAAGCACAAAGCACAGCAATTTTCAAAACCTTGATCATGTCCTCTTGGTTGGATTCGGAAGCAACTTCATCGTCCAGAACCTTGAGAACATTTTCACGGTCATTGAGATGAGTTGACACCCAATAAACAATGTCTTTTGCTTCTCCATACTCCTCTTCGACTGGTTTTCTTCCAGTGACTAATTCTAGCAGTACAACACCATAACTATATACATCGCTCTTTTCGGTAACTTTGAGAGTATATGCTAGCTCTGCCAAGGCAAAGTAGAGTGCAGATATATTAAGGGCAGTTCAACGCTTCAATGAAAAGGAAGCCTAATTAGAAAAAGAATAACTCACCAGGGGCAATATAACCATGTGTTCCAGCGAAGCAGCTGTAATCAGACCCCTTCAAAGACTTTTCTGCAATCTTTGCAACCCCAAAATCAGCAATTTTCGGCTCACAATCTTCATCGAGTAGAATGTTGCTAGATTTTATATCTCTGTGAATAATAGGAGGTGAGCAATCATGGTGCAGGTATGCAATACCCTTTGCAGCTCCTAACGCGATCTTATACCTCTGACACCAATCCAGTTCCAGTTGCCCACCTTTAAGCTGTCTGTGAAGGGCTTCAAACAGATTACCATTCTCCATGTACTCAAACACCAGAAAACTCGACCCTCCTTTCAGCAAACACGCGTAAAGCTTCAGTATATTTCTGTGTCTGATTTTGCCCAATATCTCCATTTCCGCAGCAAAAACCTTCACGCCATCTCCCTTCCATTGTTGCTTTACAGCCACTGTACCTCCCTTTTTCTTCAAATCCAAGCGATAAACTTTGCCTGTCCCACCACTTCCAATCAGATTGTCTTCTTCCAAATTGCATATTTCATCCGCATCAATATCCATTTGGTGGAAAGACGCAAGCTTCCATTTTGGGTCTATTTCTTTCTCCCCATCCAGGTTATTCTTTATATCAGCTTCATGAAGCTTGAAGTTTTTATAACTCAAAAACAGTAGTCCAGCTAGAAGAAGCACCAAGAAAGATGCTATTACACAGAACACAACTGATTTGCTTTTTAACGCCTTCTGGCCATGCCTTTCGACACAAACACTTAGTCCTGAATTCATAAGAGTTTTCAAGTTTTGATCAAGGCAGAGTTCTTCATTACCTAAAAAGGCTTTGTCTCCACCCATCCTTAAAAGATCAGCAGGAACACTTCCTGACATCTGGTTTTCAGACAAATCAATAGAACTCAGCTTCAAAGTCTTTAAATAGTCTGGAATCAAACCCGTGAGTTTGTTTCTAGAAAGATTCAAAGAGTTCAAGAAGCTCAGTCGTGAAAAGGATCGTGGAATACTACCAGTCAAAGAATTCCATGCAAGATTCAAGTCCACCAGTCTAGAACAATCACCCATTTCCTTTGGTATCGATCCTGTTAGCGAATTTGCCTCCAAATGCATGGAAGATAACTGCCTTAAACCACGAATTTCAGATGGTATTTTCCCAGAGAAGTTATTATTACTCAAAACGAGTCTCTCCAACTTTGTTAACTTCCCAATTCCTGAAGGAAGATCACCTGAGAACCTATTGTTCGCCAAAACCAACTGATTCAAGCTGATGGAGGACTCAATTCCTGGAGATATTCCTCCAGTAAAGTCATTATTGCCAAAATCGATCATACCCACATTGGGCAAGGCCCAAAGTCCTTCAGGAATTTTCCCTGACAAACTATTCTTATTAATTCTCAATCTCTCAAGAGTTTTGCATTCGGCATAGGAGTTTGGTACCTCCCCAGAAAAGTTATTACTCAGGGCAAGCAAGGCCTTTAGCTTCCTTTTTTCACACAAGAACCTGGGAAAGCTACCAGAAAATTGATTCTCAGATATGTCAATATTATCCAGTGGCGAGTATCGGCCCAAATTCTCCGGGAATTCCCCAGAAAAACTGTTTCCGTAAATTGAGAACGCAAAGAGATTACGCATATCCCCAAACCCGGATGGGAATTTTCCAGAAAAGTTGTTCATGTAGATTTGGAAAACAATAAGATTCTTCAGATTTCCAATCTCCTCAGGAAGTTCCCCATACATTTGGTTCGCAGATATATCAAACTCCTGCAAAAGAGTGAGGCTGGCAAGCTCCGGCGGCACTTCCCCAGTCAAATTGTTTTGATACAGCTCAATCTTGAAAAGCTTCCGCAATTTGGAAATGGATCTTGGGAAAATCCCAGAAATTTTGTTCCTTGAAATGTCCAGTGTCTGCAGCTCCTTCAGATAAAAAATAGATTCTGGAATCTCCCCCGTTAGATTGCAGTTAGCCAAAAAGAGCCAAGTCAAATTTTTCAAGTTCCCAATACCCTCAGGAATTTCAGCCTCAACATAATCATTCATCCCTAAACCAAGCGAAACAAGTCCGGTCAAATTAACCACCCAACTAGGAAATCTACCGGAGAAGTAGTTGATCGACACATCAAGTATCACCAAGTTTCTCAACATGGAAAGGTCTGGGATGGCTCCAACCATCTTATTCCCCGTAACATTCAACACTTTAAGATTGATACAGTGGCTTAGCTCCCGAGGAAGCTTCCCAGAGATGGGGTTCGAGGGCAACCAAAGGGTAGTAAGACTCTCAAGGACAGAAACCGAACTCGAAATCTCCCCAGACAGAGACTTGTTGTCAAGAGAGATTTCTGTAACTCTCCCACTAACCGGATCACAAGTAACTCCATAGAACTGGCATGGAGCATCCGTGGAATCTTTCCAGGAACCCAGAACCCCAGATGGATCTTTCAGCTGGCTTTTGAACTTAAGAAGCGCTTGAGTCTCGACAGTCAAGGACCAAACCGGCAGGAGGAGACAAGCAAAGCATAGGTAGCACACCACAGTCAACAACTGGAGGGAGAGAAATGGTGTTTTCGCCATTTCGACCAAAACTAAGGGGTAATCTGGTCTCCTAAAAATGGATATAAATATAATTCACACTAAACTATAGACTCCATTATCAACATTGGTTATCATCCTGGAAGCAGCTGAAAAGAACAACGACACATAATCATAAAACTATTTACCACCCAAAAACAAAAACTTTATAAATATTATTTGCAATAAAATAATTCCAAACAAACCAAACAAATTGTATAATATAAAGCTGATCTGGGTAGAGAATGAGGTTGTGAGGTCAATTTTGTTTGTGCCTGTGGATTGTAGTCTTTGTTGATTAGCATATACACATATTCATAATTATTATTATTAATATTGTAATATCAAAGAAAGAGACTTTACTATACTTTGAAGTAACTCATTGCATTGCTTTGCTTTCTAATAAGAAAATTATAATCTTTTTTATTTGTTTATCTAAACAGAAATCATAATTAAAAGTGTAAACTAATATGAATAATTCCATGATTAGTTGGAGGACAATTCAAGTTCTTCAAAAGATGATGGCTTTTTAGGTTAGGATGTCCCAACCCAAATATAACTTTTATGTTTGTTTTAATATTATTTTAATGAAAATGAAAAGCACAAGAAAGAAAAGATGATTCTTTTTTTTACCTGAATCTGGGTGATTTGAAATTTTTTGATCTTTTTCACTTGTGCTCTGAGAATTCTGAAATGAAAACACAAGTAAACTCATAAAAACCCCTGCTTGCTATTTTTTTCAGAGAAAACGCAAAGAAGAAGATAAAGTGAAACATAGAAAAAATGAAAAGACCATGAATTACCCAGAAAAGAAAATCTAGGCTCGCGACTTTGAAGAGAGGCTTGTGTGTCTTTTAAAAGCAGGAAGCGTTTGGCGTCTGTTCTGGGAAACAGAACACAAATGGGAAACAGAAAAAAGCTGCAAATTATCTGGAGAAAATCAAGGCAAGCTGCAATTGTTTTCAACAAGTTACATTGTCATCTGTGTTACAACTTACAATGAAGAAGAAGTGGAAACTGTTAAAAAAACCCTCTCAAATTCCCAAGAACAGAGTCTGTTCGTTACAACACAAGCCAAATAAAATCATGTTAACAGAACCCCAGATACAAATTTACAATCAATGAAAAAGAGAGAGGAGAGAGAAGGAGAGAATCACAGAGACAGAGAGAGAGAGAGAGAGAAAGCATTTGAACGGAGACAAAAGTGTTTTTGAGAGTAGGATTCATTTGGCCTTTTATTTGTTCTCAGAATATGAAGTTCTATTCTACATAGAAAAATTAAAAGTTGACATCACATCATTCATTATTGGGATTGCGTTCACTAGTTTGCTTCAAGATATGAGTTAGATTTTTTTTTTCTTTTTCTTTTCTTTCAAACAATTATTTTTGTGTTGGATTTTGTTTTTTTTTTTTTTTTTTCTTACAGTGGTTTTTGGAGTCAAACCATGTTGAAAACAGAAGACAATATACGAGATTTGAATTTGTAACTGCCGTTTGGTATGAGATTTGTGAATCTATATACGTATCTTTACTCTAAACTATCCGGAACCCAAGGGTGTAGTATATGTCGGAGATGTGTATAGATAGATATTGTTAAAAAATAATAATAATTATCAAATTCAAATTTATTTATAAAAAAATAATAATAGTTTTTAAATTATCTGCCCAAATAGAGTATGTACATTAATAAAACATAATAATAAACTATCTAATCCAAATTTGTTTAAAAAAAAAAAAAAAAAAACTATCTATCAAAATAAAGTATATATTAATAAAACATCTCTTATTTATTTGTAAATGTTATAAAAAGTACAGAAATCTTATTGATTTAGGATAGATCACAATGCATGGGTTACCTGATGGGACTATCAATTATACTTAATTAATACATGAGACCTTATGAGACTATTGTAAATATTTGGAATTGATGATGTGGGTAGTATACAGGACATGAACAGTAAAAAGAGTAAAATTTTTTTTAAAAAATTTTTAAATCTTTAAATTTTTATAGATACAATAATATTTATTTATTCAAGTAAATATATAAACATAATAAAAAAAATTTAATTGAATTCTTAAATGATTCATAATTTCATTATTTCAAGATTGATAAAATTCATAAGAAAATAAAATTTATTTGATAAAATGTATTTTTCTTTTAATCATTTATATTTATTTAATGTAAATGTGTAATTAAAAAAAAAATAGAAAAATAATAATAAACGTGGTCAAGAAACGTTTGACAGCTGAGAGAGTGGCGAGTGCCGACATGATGTTGGGGAGATAGATTGAGAAAATCTAGCCATTGAAATGAAAAACACAGAAGCCAAATCTGAGCGTCCGATGAGAAGATAAATAATATGAGGTCAAAATAAAAAAGACCGAGTCAAACCAAAGTCGAAAATGAAGTGTCTGACACACTGTGAAGTGTGAAGTGTGAACTGGTGAATCAACGGCTATTGATAATTCACTAACACTGACCACATTTGACTTGTGTCTTCCATTATCTTCATCAGACATTCCTAGCCTCCTAGGTTGAAGTGTTGAACGATTGTTATATTTTATTAAATACAAACTTAAGAATATCCTATTCACTTGATTGTAAGACATTATAACTTTTTATTAAGTAAGATTAAATTATTCATTAAAAAATAATTTAGTTTGACTAGTGTATGTGTGATCTATCCATCATTTACAATAAGATTAGAATTAATTGAAAGATCTTCAAATTAAATACTTAAGGGGGAATTATAGTTTGCTCCATATATCTTAAGGAAATCTCACTTTTTACCCCACTTAGATGTATTAGGGTCTTTGGTTAGGGATGGCAAAATAACCCGCGGGTATGGGGCCCCGCAAGGACCTGCATTTATCGGGCGGGTATGGGTTTCAATTTGGTGGGGATGGAGTAGGGATGGGGCTAGATAGTAAAACCCACAATGGGTATGGGGCAGGATGGGTTTTATAATCCTCGCCTCGCCCCATTCTGCTTAAAATATAATATATATTTTTTTATATATAGTTTTTTTTTTCTTTTAATGTTATGTTTACCAATTATTGAATTTATTTGTTTAGTTGTGAGATTTATGTTTATTTTTAATGTTCATGAGATGATTTTCAATAATTTTTTGGAATTACTTTATATATTAAATCATATTCATTAGGATATATATTTATTATTTTAATAAATAATTTTGATAAATAGGTTAAATGGAGCAAATGAGGTAAATGGGTGGGGATGGATAAAGCATACCTTGCCCCTCCCCGCCCTGCTCCATATATTGTGGGGTTTTATGCAGGGATGGGGTTTCAAAAAATAAATGGGGTGGGGTGTGGGGTGTGGGGTGTGGGGATTGCCATCCCTATCTTTGGTCTCCATCTTTTTGGAAATACATCAAATTGGTTCCTTTAACTAAAAAATTGACAATCAATTTACTAGAAATGTGAAAAAGACGATTTTGCACTTCAAAATTAATTTGAAAAACTAAAAAAAAAAAAAAAAAAAAAAAAATCTGTTTTTTAATGGATCTCCTCCATCCATCCTCCATCCATCTTTGAGATGGATGGTGGAGATCAAATAAAATTAAAAATAACTGAAAATTGAAATCCAAAAATACAAAAGTAGAAAACTGAAATCCAAAAAAAGAAATTGAAAACTTAAAAAAAAAAAAAAATAGATTTCTTTATCTCCAACCGTCCATCACTGTGATGGATAGTTGGTGATTAATAAACAATATTTTTTTAAAAAATAAAAAAATAAAGAAAAATAACTGGAAGATTGGATCTCCACCAGATCCATGGAGATCTTCATCTCCAAACTTTAAAAATATTGGTTTAGCCTAACCCTATAAAAATATGCCACATGTCACCAAACTTTAAAACATGAATAAAAGTTTCATTTTACCCTCGAATTAGTTAATTTTGACTAACATTGACTAACAGAAGGACCAATTAGATATACTATATTTCTAAAAAGATAAGGACCAAAGACTCTAATACACTTAAGTGGGGTATAAAAGTGAGGTTTCCTTAAAAGATAAGGACTAATCTGTAATTCCCCCAATAATTAATTACAATTGATAATAGGACGAGATAAGGTTGGTCCGGTAATATACCCCTCAAACCTACACCATAAGTTCGAATCCACCCCTCCTAAAAAAACCCGAATTTATGTAATACTTAAAAACAAAATTATAATCAACAATAGATTATACAGATTGGGTTGATTTACCTAATCTAATTTATATATGCACTTGTCAAAACTTCTCCATAATCTATGATCCACATTCTTCGTCCATGACGAATTGACAGTAAAAAGATTATATATATATATATTATTCGTCCAGGACGATTCGAGCAATTACTCTACGACCAGGGAAATGTTAGGGAGATGTCTAACGTTTACAACAAAATTCTAAAAAGATAAAAGCAATTAGATAAAGCTATATATAAATATTCTCAAATGGTGTTACTACTTGGTTCATCACATTTCTTGTGTACCATATTCTTTTTTGGGAGAGGAGGATAAAAAGGAGGATTGAAGAAGATTGATTCAACAAAATAACTTCATTTTTGGTGATGATCAAAATGATTCAATTCTTAGCTGTCCAAACACTCCACAACCACTCATTTTATTCTTCATTGGAATATGATTTTATGTGAGGATATTTCAAGAAATTGTTTTGGAGTCAAATTTTGGTTGACTACCGCTGCACTTGGATAAGATTGGTTCACAAAAGTTGGCCATATTACTGAAAATTGATATTTTTCTAAAATCAAAGCAACCAAATTTATACAAACTTTTGATTTGGTCCTGGTCTGAATTTTAACTGAATTTTTTCTAGTCTAATAACATAACCTAAGCATAAAAAAAGAAGAAGTATATAGTTAAGATTTTATTTTTTCTTTTTAATTAACACAAGCAAATGTTTTATCAAAAGTACAAAACCATAGATCTTTGAAAATAGCTCAGATAAACTCAAACAGGCTTAAAATTTTAAATTCCAATTTATTAAAGGATTTTAGTTATTGTGATTTGTGATCCTCAATTGGTACAATAAGTATGTCAAGAATGGTAACAATAATTTTGGTAAATTACTAATCTAGGCTAATAGTCAGGTGTTTTAATTTAGAGTGAATAACACCCAACCCTCATGAGGTTTTCCCTTTGACACTCATAATCAACTTTATCAAAAACTGACACTTAACCCCCCTGACGTTAGTCAAACTTGGTCAAACTTAATAGTTGACCAAGTTTGACCATAAAAACTAAGGGCATTTTTGTCTTTTCAATATATTTAAAAAAAAAATTCTATTTAAAAAAAAATCAAAAAACCAAAAAGAAAACCATCTCTTGTTGATCCAAATGAACTTTAGTGACAGAGTATCGAGATGGAGAGATCTCCATTGAAGCTCCATCGAAGGAGAACATATCTCCTTTGATGACTCCATCGAAGGAGATTCGATGGAGATCTAGATCGGTGGAGGTCCATATTGGATCTCTATCGTCCATCTCTATAGATGAACGATGGAGATCCAATCTAGATCTCCACTGATCCATTTTTTTTTAATTTTAAATTATTTAAAAATAAATAAATGGATCTTCACCATCCTCTATTAAAAAAATAGTTTTTTATTTTAAATTTTTTTTTTTTTTTTTTAAAAAGAAAATGGATCTCCACCCTGCATCTTTGAGAAGATGAAAGGTGGAGATCCATTTAAAAAAAATCATTTTTTTTTTGAAATTTTTAATTAATATTTCTCACAGGTATTTTAGTATTTGTGATGGTCAAACTTGGTCAACTGTTCAGTTTGACCAAGTTTAACTAACACCAGATGGTGAGTGTCAATTTTTGATAAATTGATTTTAAGTGTCAAATGGCAAACCCTGGGGTTGGGTGTTATTCAATCTTTACTTTAATATACACTCTAATTAGTATGTTTTTTCTTTCGTTTTTCGTGTAGTTCTAAATCATTTCTAAGAGTGTTGTTTGTTATTAGTGATCATTGTTCGCACATGTACCGTCTCTTCTTGTCACATGTACATTTTTTGTTTTTTATATAAACAATTTCTTTTAAAATATTCTTCAAAATGTCCTATGATGGAGTCATGGTTTTTTTTTTTTTTTTTTTTTTTTTTTCAAATTCCGAATTTATTATAATAATCTATTTTAAAATTAACCCATATATATTATCTTTTAATGGCCCGTTTGGTATACTGTATTGAATTGTATTAGATTGTATTGTATTGGATTGTATGGGTTCAAAATTTTTTTGTCACTATTTGGGCTTGACTTTATAAGAATATCACCACTTTACTAATTCAAGTTTAAAAGGCACCTATTTAGGTGACCAGACAAAAATACCATTATTTTGTCAGTTTGTGTCTTTTGAAACGTAGAGAGAGAGAGAGAACAGTAGAGAGAGAAAGCATCGGGTGTAAAAAATCCGGCTGAAAATCTCACGGTGAACTCACCGACGGTGGCGCTACAGTCCTAAAGTCGACTAGAATCTACAAGACGATGAAGATTTGGGTTTCTGAGCCTTTTAACACTTTTCCGAGCCTTTTCAAACAGTCTCTAAGCTTTTTAAATAGTAATCCAAGTTTTTTTAAGAAATATAAATAGGTTTGTCAATTTTGAATCTCTGAGCCTTTTAACATTGTCTCCGAGCCTTTCATACACTGTCCGAGCCTTTTCAACAGTAATCCGAGCTTTTTCATTTTTATGAATAGATTTGTCAATTTTGAATCTCCGAGCCTTTTAACACTGTCTCCGAGCCTTTTCATACACTGTCCGAGCCTTTTTAATAGTAATTCGAGCTTTTTCATTTTTATGAATAGGTTTGTCAATTTTGAATCTCCAAGACTTTTAACCATGTATCCGAGCCTTTTCATACATTGTCCGAGCCTTTTCAACAGTAATCCAAGCCTTTTTAATTAGTCTCCGAGCCTTCTTTGTAAATAGTATTGAGCCTTTTTAACCATCAGCTTTTTTTGTTAAAGTTGTATCTCCGAGACTTTGTAAATAGTCTCCGAGCCTTTTCAATTTGTCTTCGAGACTTTTCAATTAAATTCAAAATTCACAAAACCAGCTTAAGGTTTACAAAAGACTCGAAGAACAAATGAAAAGGAACCCTAGCTCGACCCCCGAATGCGTCTGCGTAGTGCCACAAAACTAATTATCCAATGAAGTTGTATTGATAATGTTATGATGTTCAACCTCCATTGGAGGTCTGTTATAGAGGAAGATGAAAGGATAAAATATCAAAAAACTTCAAAGTAAGAAAGAGAATGTGTAAAAGGGCATTTTTGGAAATCACTTACTTTAGTGCATTTTAAACTTAAGTTATTAAAGTGGTGACTTTCTTACCAAACCTAGTAAAAAAGGTGACATTTCCCATCATTTCCATTGGATTGTATTGTATTGACTGTATTAATACAAACCCGTGTTTGGTGATGCACCGTATTATGTTGTATTAAGTTATTCCAATATGACTTTATTGTATTGTATTCTATTCCAATAGTTAATAATTCATTTTAAATATTCTTACCATGAATAAATCAATAAATATTTATTTTTATCGATATAAAAATTTTAATAAATAATATTTTTATAAATAAAATAAATACTTCCAATATAATTTCGAAATTATAAAAAAATTAATAGCATAATACATATTAATATTCCATATTTGTTGAGAATAGAGAGAAAATAAAAGTGTTTTTTTTTTTTTCCTAATAAAATTTTCAATTCCTTTTGGGAATGTGATTACTTAGTGACCAAAGATACTCACCCTATAAATAATGAGGCTTATTTTTTGGTTGTATATAACAAGAGAGATCTCATGATATACCTAAAAAAATTATTCCTAACGGCTCTTAAAAATTCTCTCTTTTCTATTTGTTTGGTTATAACAAGAGGACAATGCAAAAGATGAAAGATGAAGTTAAAAATATCAAACATGGTGGCCTTGTGCAAAATAACATCTTAAAGTACTTTTCTAGTTCTTGATTATTATGTAATATATTTTGTAATTTTATGGAATTATTAATTTATGCGACAGTCGGGACTGAAAATTTACATTGGGTTTTAAAAAGAAATTATTAATTATTACAATAGAGGAGTTTATTAATTTTCTTACATTGGCACGAGTCGGGATCGGGATTTTTTATTAATTTAGAGAGGATATTAATTTAGTGGAATTAGTGGAAAATGTCACCCTTTTAACTTGATTTGGTGACTTTGTCAGTATTTTAATAAGTTAAGTTTAAAAGGCACCAATTATGGTGAACAACCAAAATTGCCCTTAGTTAATCATTTATGTAATTCTTTTTGTACTTTTCTCTCTCCACACTTCCAACAAAAAACGACAGTAGTGTTAATTCAGTGACTCTCTCTCTCTCAAGGTTGCCTGACTTTCTTCTTCAACTTATAAAGAAGTGGACGACGTGCTTCAGTACAACAAGGGAATATTTCTTGCAAATACTTCTTTTAATTTGTTCACATTTTCATTTGTTCATAAACAAATCTGTCCGAGCGTTATAAATTTTGGATCTTCGAGACTTTGTAAGCTCTATCCGAGCGTTATAAACTTCTGTCTGAGCCTTTTAAAATATTCTCCCAGCCTTTTAAATGAATAAATATCGAGCCTTTTGAAGTCTTCTTCGAGACTTTTCATGTCTTCTCCGAGGCTTTTCAATGAATGACTATCCGAGACTTTTCATGTCTTTTTCGAGACTTTTCATGTCTTCTCCAAGACTTTTCAATTCCTCTCCGAGACTTTTCATGTCTTCTCCGAGACTTTTGAAGTCCTTTCCGTGAGTTTACAATGAATCACTATCCGAGCCTTTTCATGTCTTCTCCGAGACTTTTCATGTCTTCTCTAAGACTTTTCAAGTCCTCTCCAAGACTTTTCAATGAATAACTATCCTAGCCTTTTCATGTCTTCTTCGAGACTTTTGAAGTCTTCTCCGGGATTTTTCAATATCCTCACCTGAGCCTTTGTAAATGTAATATGTGAAAATATTTTGTAGTCCTGAGTTTTTATTAATGGTTTGTGATGATTAATTTGACAGCATCATGAATCGGGTTAGGATAGTTATATCTTACAACGGTCGATAGAAGCAGTTACCCAACGGAAGTTAGAGGTTTGTTGGATTCGATAACAGGGGAATGTATGTGTCAAAGAATATGACTTACGAAGAATTGATAGCGATCGTGCATACCATTGTAAAGTATGATGTAAACAAATTCAATGTTGATCTGTCATCAATATCAATCGTTCCTGGCAGTACATGTCACACATTTATAAGAAATGACGACAATGTCCAGTTTATGCTGGGGGAAGATCGGGTGATCCCTCAAATATGTGTCAGTGTAACTAAGAGGACAGTTGGACATATGATAGGGAATGATATTCCTCTTCCTGAAAATACCCAACAATTTGGATCCTTTAGCCGTAGCAACCAAGTGTTCATCTAAATGAGTGCCACTGAAGGTAGGGGAAACATGTGTGGTGTCCCACCGGTAGCGGTCGACCATGCAGATATAGTTGAACCTCAATTTGGTGATGTGGTTGGTTGTCGAATTGAGCAGTACAATGAGCAGAACAATTACCCGAACCATGACATGGATAATGAGGCAAATAATGAACATGTTGATGATCTGCAAAATATGGATGAAGAGCCTGAACAAATTCAAAGGCGTGGTAGACTTGTACAAGGAGTTAGTTGCACTGCACCAGATATGCCTAAGACTTCTGAGGTCCGGTATAATGTAACAACATCTGATTATGATAATACGACAACGTGGGTTATTTCCGGAGCAGATTCATACTCGTTTGGTATTGGTACAAACAGCACCTTGGCAGCGTAAGAACCTAGAACCATGATTTATAAAGGTCAATTTTTTTCGAGTAAAAAGGATTTGAAGAGGTTAGTTGGCCATTTTGTAATGCGGCAGAACTTTGAATGGAAGGTGAAAAGGTCCAATAAGACAACTTTACATCTGGTTTGCATCATTGACGACTGTACGTGGAAATTTAGAGCGGTGAGGAGAGATGAAGAGACTTACTTTCAAGTCAGAAGTTTTGTCAACGAACACAGTTGTCCCTTGGAGGAGATTTATCGTCGCCATCGACAAGCTAGTGCAGTCATAATCGGAGAAGTCGTTGCACATAGACTTCAACAACATGAAGGTCGTCTCATGCGCCTGAAGGACGTAATTGCCGATATGAAAACAATGTATGGCATCCAAATCATGTACAGTAAGGCACATGATGCCCTGCAATATGCATTGTCATTGACCTATGGAACGCATGAAGAAACTTTCCAACTGCTGCCATATTTTGCATACGTTCTGGAACAGTAAAATCCTGGCACAATCACTGACTTACAGTGCGCAGACGATAGTAAATTCCTCTATTTTTTCATATCGTTAGGGTCCTTAATTAGAGGTTTTTGGAGGTTTATGCGTCCTGTGATTGCAGTTGATGGTACCCATTTGAAGGGAAGATTCGGGGGTACAATGTTTATTGCAACTGCACAAGATGGAAATGAACAGGTGTATCCAATTGCTTTTGGGTACGGTGACTAAAAAAAAAAACCTTTCATGGGAGTGGTTTTTGGAATGCTTGAGGGGTGTCCTTGGTCATATAGATTATCTGGTTTTCATTTTCGATCGTCATGCAAACATTGAAGCAGGGATTTCTAAATTCTTCCCTTATGCAACCCATACCATATGTGTAGGGGAAAAATAAACAAAAGTGGTACACGCAGCGGAAGCGATACTAAAAACGATTTAGTGACTTTTAAAATTTTTCCTTTATGAACCTTAAACCCTTTTAATCAATAAACATGCATATACATTAACAAAAGTAAATTACCTTTTGTCGCGTGATCCGATTGACTTACGTCGATGGTAATCCGCAAGACCTTCAATCCGAGCACGAACGTGGATCACCTAGGAGCGTGGTCTCCCTTTTCTTTGAATTGCAAACCTGTGAATGGACCAAACAAAAAACTTTCTTTTCTTTGTTAGTCACAAAACAATCAATAGAATGTCAAAAATTATTCCGGTCACTTTTGAGTTCTCAATCTAATGATCGAAACTCGCGTGAACCTAGATCGATATCGTATACACAAGCTTATTGATGATTAAGCAATTGTATACTATCAAAGAATAATTTCACACTCCTTTTTGTCTTTTTAGAATAAAAACTCTCTTGGAATTAAGAAGAAGAAGAAAGAAATAAAAACTCAAGCACCAAGCATTATGGTGGCCGAATTCTATAAGTGTGCTTATATAGGTGGCCAAAATTTCTTCCTTCTTTCCTTATAGGGTGGCCGAAATCTCTATGTATTTTTGCCTAGGGTTGCCGCAATTCTCTTCTACAAAAGAGGAGTTGTATTGCACCCAAAAACCACATGTCTTTTTAAGACTTCAAACCCTAATCCAACTCTTTTATTTTTATTCTTTTATTTTGACTAAATAAAAAGACTCCTTATTTGATTAAATAAATAAAACTAATTTATTTATTTACTTATCAAACAAGTCTTTTACTTTTAGGAAAGATTTGTTTCTTTAATTAAACAATTAATCAATAAATCAATTAATTCTTATTTAATTAAAACAAATGAAACAAAATAATATTTTTAGGTTAAAACATTAACCTAGCCGCCCCACTTATATAAGATTGGGCCTAATATTATTTTCCTATTTCATTTAATCCATTGGACTTTAAATAAAAAGCCCACATGTGAACCAGACCCATTCTTACTAAAAGAAACAAGCCCACATGTCTTTCATTAATATATTAATATAATTGAGCAGCCCATTACTTAAATAATGTGCATATTATATTCTTAATATATTAAATGCAATTCTAGATGGACCCTTAAATTGGTCCGGTAGAATATATCTAGTGATCCATGCAAGTCCGTGTGGATTGGGGATCTTGGCGGGCCATCTAAATTTAAGCTTCAATAGACATAACCTAATCACAATCAACAAATGATTCACTTAGGTCCGATCCATTAATTTTAACTCATTCCACTAAAGAGCTAAAACTGAACTCTTAAATAAAGATAGAAAAGGAAGATGCTCCTCATTCATACCCTAGACAATCATATTGGAGATAGTGTATCCTCGTGATTAATATCAGTAATCGCCAAGAGTTCATAGACCGCCTATAACTCTCCAAGTTACCATATTTACTCATATGACCACGTTTTGAACTTGGATATTTTGACTTGTCCAGAAGCCATGTTTTCAATAGACACTATTGAAAACTCAACGTTGAGATTTAATATCCAATTACCTCAAAACATCCATATGATGATATTATACTCTCATTTTATTAAATGGAGCCACGATGTCCATATCTATAAATGAAGTCCTCTATCGATTAACAAATGAATATCACCAAACTATCGAGGATAGACTATGCGATATAATCGTACTCATTGATAACTCAAATGATATCACTTGCAACCATAAGTCCATCATTTATCTCAGGATTAAGATAGACTCTCCGATTGTCCTGATAATGAAAAGACTATTATCTACTGACGGTTCTAGATAAAGCTTTTCATTGTGATCCAGTTCAATGCACCCAGTGCACTAGATCCTTTTGCTCGAAGACACTCCGATGATTTTAGACTCATCATATCTCATTTGATCCCACTCAAATGCTAGCAAAAGAATTCTACAACTTTAACAAGATAAAGGTGTCCAACCTTTAACTTAAGTTGTGAACATTATTCAAGACTAACTAAAGAATTGTGTCTACCACATACATATCCAGATGTACGAACAATTCTTCTTTTCCCATAGTCTTTAGACCTTATGATTATTTACTTTGACAATTATAATATAAACTATAAATGCTATACGATTTGTTAAACCAGAAATCACTTTATTAATATGAAAAAGATTGTTAATTACAACATTACACTCTTGCTATTGAGCATAATCCTAACAATATATTGCTAGCATTTTGGTGAGAATATGAAGAAGCGATTCCACAGAAAGGATGTTGCCAACATAATGGATGACGTAGCTAGGTCATACAGTGAAATCAAGTATAATCGCCACATGGAGGAGTTACGTAAGCTGTACAAGGCTGCATTCGATTATGCCATTGCTGTTGGTCCACACAAGTGGTCCTGCGTACACTGTCCCCAAAGAAGGTACAGGGTGATGACTACAAATGTTGCAGAGTGCATAAACTCATGCCTAAAATTCGCACGGCAACTACCACTGATGACACTAGCAGAGTTCATTAGGAATATGCTACAAAAGTGGTTTCATGATCGTTATGCAGCTGCACGGTCCATGCGTCATCGATTAACCGACGCAGCACATCTTCTGATCCTGAAACGTATCGAGAAGTGCGGTTATATGACTGTAAATCCAGTTAATTGGAACATATTCTCCGTCAAACACAAGAGAAAATAGTGGACAGTTAACTTAGCCCGAAAGACTTGCACATGCAACAAATTTCAAATGGACCATTTACCATGTTCACACGCGCTCATAGCGGCAAGGTACATGACAAGTTACAGTTAATGCTTTATATTACCCAAACGTGAATCTCATCGTTTTCATTGTTGTAGGGAGCGGAACTTGGATTTCACATCTCTGTGTGCGGACTACTGCAAGAGGGAGACACTTGTTGATGCATACTTGGTTCCTATTATGCCTGTTGGCCATCCTTCTTCATGGGTAGTGTCATCCGACATCGCAGCGCGGGTGGTTTTAAATCCAAAGAAGAAGAGACAATCAGGTTGCCCGATGGAGGCTCGACATGCCTCGTCTTCAGAGAGGATAACCACATAGTCGTGTAGAAGATGTGGACAACCAGGACATAATAGCAGGAGGTGTTCCAACCCGCCTATGGTTAATGAAGGTCCCATCCACGGTGTTCCCGAGGAATACCGTCGCAAGTGCAGCATCTGTCATTCAACTGAACACAACAAACAAACGTACCCTAAGAAGGACTCTACCGTGGAATGAATGGAGTCGTTGAGGAAGGCGATCAAACATAACAAGCCAGTACAAGAGGAAGACGAATTGCCACCAAAAAAGCTTACGATTGCTAATGTCTAACAACATCGTTCAGACTTTGGGAACCATGTTCGATACAGTTGTGTTATGCTTTTATGTTGAATAACTGTTATTTATGTTTTGTTCCGAAATTGATTTGAATTTAGTTCTTCATTTAATGTCATACTGGATCCTTTGTTATAGTGTTCAGAATTCATTGTATTGTTTATGGATTTGAATGTATGAACTGTCTATTCAACTTTTAATTGTAAACACTTAAAATAAAAAAAATAAATTATCATTTCATTACTCAAATGTTATGTACATAAACTAAATCCATATCTCGAAGACCAGTCCTTCGAGTTGCAAAAAACCTCCACGGTCATCTTCTTTCGGATGGTGGCCATATTGTTTTTCGACCAATCAAACGTATCCTTGTTCGCCGCCAGATACTCTATCAATCTCAAAGTATGGGCACCACAGTTACCCCTGTAATTCATCACATGAACAACCGTTAGAATTGAATGTTATTAAAACCTGTTGATGGTGATTTTTCGTAGTCACTCGATCAACGATTTGATATCAAGTTTATGAATGAGAATGATTGAAATTAACACTACAAAGTATTAGCAATAATGAACAAAGATACGTGGTAAAACTTCGATGGCCGGAGAAACATCCACGGGTTGTTGCCTAAGCAACAAAGTCAAATCCACGATAAAAACTGTTATTGAATACACACTCCGATCTCTCCTCTCAATTCTCACGTTTCCCTGTTTTGTGTTTTACAGGGGTATTTATACATAGTTGTTTAGGGTTCGTGGGTATCACTAGGGTTTGGTGTCGTGGTGCCCAAGTTTTGGGGGTTTTCTTAGTCCTAAAAGGACTTGCTTTCCTATTTGAGTGTAGCGTATCTTCAGGTTTGGCTGAGTCCTAATTTGGGCTGGATTCTTATTCCTTTATTTACGGGAAACCTGCTTGTTTCCTTGCTGGGTTCTGAGTAGCTACACTGTAGCTTATTGTGGAGGTGCTAGTTTTTGATTCTACCCACATGATTGGGGAGTGAATTTCCGCGACTATCTTTCTAATTGAACCCCGAGTATGCCCGAGTACGACCGAGTAGGCTATGTTGCCCGAGCTGATTTCCTTTGTGGCTGGGTTGCCTTGGGTTTTTGCTACTCAGGTTGATTTTCCCTTCACTTCTGCTTACGTGGCCTCTTATGGTGGTGACGTGCCTTTTACGACTATTTTTACCTATAAAAATACCCCCTTAAATATTTGAGCCGACTGTGTCGAATCAGGTTTTCTCGGGACAAATATTTAACTTCATATACTCCCTTTTGTTATAACTTGTCTTCGTTCATCGTTTTCTGTATTAGTGTATCCTCATTTGATTCGAAGCATTGAATGACGTGTCTTAACTGCGTCCGCATGCATCTGATTTACCACTCATTTAGAAATCTCTTGATGGTGACGTTTTGGCTCTCCGACGGCTTAAGGCGTTCTCTGGTTGCCACCTGTCTCCTTCTGCTTGGCCATGGTACAAGGCATTTATGAGACATGACCCTTCTGCTCACCTGTGCGCAGCCCACGTCACGACCCATGTCCTTCTGTTTTGCCGCTTCTCCGCATATCTCCTAGGGTTTTGGTTTTTTTTTTTTTTGGAAACCGATATCGTGCCTATATATAAACTTTGCAGTTTTGGGAAAATCTCTATTTTTCCTCTGCCATTTTCTTCTTTCTCCGAGAAAAATTTGCCTGCATCTGTTATATTTCTGAGGAAATTCATTTTGTTCTTCAACCCGTTGAGTTTAAACGTTTCTTGGTCTTGCTTTACCGAGATACTCAGTTTCAACCCCCAGATCTTTATTTGAAGACCCTTCCTCTACAGTTCGTGTATCTCTGATTTTTCAATACATCAAGGTTAGTTCTTATGGATTTTACAGCTAGGCACCGTCTTTTTACTGTTGGTATGATTGCTATTGAATAAAATAATGCTCTTACTGCCACGGTTGTCCACAGGTTGCTAGGAGATCCTCTTCCCGATCAACCTCGCTTTTTAGACGTCGACGTTTCTGGGCTTTTCCGTGAAGTCCCTGCTACTTCTGAAGTTCCTCCTGCTTCTGAAGTTCCCTCCGTTTCTTTAAACTCTTCGCAGCCTGAATCTTATCAACCCGAAGCTCAATCAGATTCTTCTGTTTTCGTCTATAGCGATACTCGGCCGTGGAAACGAATGGGGAAGAATAAAAGTGAACGCAAAGTCTATAAGGATTCTTACTCCCTGGAGAGCCGAATCGGGACCCAGAGAGTAGTTGAGAATGACGTTGAAGAAGAGCACATGGAGGCTCGCATTATTTTCTCTCCCGAGCGGGTATGTGCTTATGACATCGAGCCGAATGTAGTCGGTCCTGAAGAGATCAGCAAATACAAGCGACGGTTTGATTTGGACAGTAGCGTTGTCTCACTAAGTCCTAATGATGGCCGAGCTACATGGAACCCCCCACTCGGCAAAGTGGCAATCTATAGGGCGATGCTTACTTGTGGTGTTACTTTTCCTCTTCAGCCTGTCATTACCTGGTTTTTGATTGAGGCTCAGCTTGCCCCGGCACAGCTGACCCTGAATAGCTATCAGATTTTGATGTGCATATGGCATATGTGGCATAGGATGAAACGGCCACCTCCCACTTCTCGCGAAATTAGGCATTTTTATTTGCTGAGGCCTCTAAGGAAGACTGGGATTTACTTCCTTCTTTCGACTCAGCCCTAGAACTGGATACCAAAAGACGTGGTAGTCAAGGGTGAAGTCGAGCCGACCGCGGATGAGAAGATGAAGGGATTTGTTTGGGGCTTCCCTTCTTCAAATAAGTTCTGGAAGAACAGTTGGTTCTTTATGGGTAAACGTTGGGGCCAGTCGATTAGTTTCGATCTTGATGGTACTCGGGTGACATGCAAGGTTCCTCGGTACTTTTGCTCGCCTGACAAATGGAATCAGACGACTCCTTATTTCACTGACGACGAGCTTACAACTTTGGCTCGGGCGGCCGTTCGTCCTTTAGAGAAGAGGGGTAAGCCTTATCTCTTTGACGAAGAGAAAATGATCAGAGCTCGCCTTTTCCCTGAGGTTACTGCACGCCGAAGATAACGTAAGTTTTTATAGAACTTTGCTGATTATTCTCGCTCTTAGTCAGCTTACTAACTTGAAAATTTCTTTTAGTGTTCGATGTAGATATCGTTTGTGATGCTCAGGGGCGTCGGATGAAGGGCATCGTGGAGGCGAGCCGAAAAGAGGCTATTCATTAGCGGGATGCTGGGGTAGCCCCTCCACACTTCCCGAGGGAGATGGTGAAGAGGGCGTGCTTGATTATACGCCCGAGGAGACTTATGGTCAGGAAATGGCCACATACTCGGTAGAGGCTACGGGCAATCCGGGGGACCTTGCTGCAGACAAGGCTGCTGCTGAGAAAGGCAATCAGGCGGGCTCTTCTTCATCCAAGGGGAAAGAGAAAATTAGGGAGCCATCTGAGGTTGATGAGCCTGTGCCGGCGGCTTCAGTTTCTACTAGGGTTACTCCGGCTCCAGCTGCAGACATTACGGGTGAGCGGGAACGCTTGTCTGATAATCAAGATGATCTGAGGGGTCCTGCTACTGATGAAGCGGCTGCTATGTCCCAAGGCATTGACGGGGTCGGAGAGCCCTTTGGTGCTGCACCTGCTGTGGTTCCGGTTTCTATACCAACTTTTGTCCCATTATCACCTGAGGTTGGGGTTAATGTTGAGGTGAAGGATCCTGCTGCCAACCTCGACACTTATGTGAGGCAATTCAAAAAAAGGAAAGCTTCATTTTCTCTTGAGCGTCCTGCCCCGAAGATTCCTCGGGTGGTCGCATATGTTGACTCATCTTCGGGAGACGAGGAGACTGGCATCAGAGTTGAAAAAAGGCTTTTTCCAACCCCCCTAGAGATCACATTGAGACTCAGGCTGGAACTTTCACCGGCTCTTTCCCCCAAGCTCAAACATCTACCGTTATGCCCGATGCTGGTGTCGGTGGTTCGGGGTTACCAAGCCAACCTGGTGATCCTACCCCCCAGTCCATGTTAAGAGCCATGTTCTCGGGCCATGCTTACATTGGGGAGGATCATTGGAGTCGCCTTAGGGTTGGTACTTTGTCTGACCGACTCTGCAGCTTCTTCAACAGTGCTTCTTATGTGAGTAACGCCTCAACTATATGTATAATTTTGTATTTTCTTTTGCTAATGTTGCTTCACTTTGTTATTCACTATTGATTTGCTGTATATGGTGGCCGAGATGTCCGAGGCCTGCCAGGCCGGTGAAGCCCAAGCAGAAAGAATAAGACTGCTAGAGGCCCAGCTAAAGGAGAGTGAAGATCGCTGTGCTCGGGTTGAGTTGGCTTGTTAGGAAGGAGCCAGGTCAAATCAGGTGCTCCTGGATCAATGTTTGGCACGTCAAATGGTGGCTAAGCAGAAGGCGTCTTTCATTGCTGAGGAGGTCAAGACTTTGCAAGATCAGTTGTCATCTACTCAGGATTCTTTGCTCCAAGCCGAGCAGAATGCTGAAGATGCTAAATCATCTTATGAGCGTCGAATCGAAGACTTGGAGCGTCAGGCCTTGACAGTCAAGTCCCTATCGAAGGAAGCTAGGCTGGAACTGGAGATACATGGGGTCGATCGTTTTAAAATATCTCCGGCCTATGATGCTTTGCTTCTCTGGGAGTTCCAGCGGGGGATGGTCTCGGCTGGGGAGTTCTTCAACATGAAGAATAGGGCAACTGACCAGGCCAGGGCCAACTGGAGCCTTTCAATTAAGAATCATGTGGATACGTCTCTAGAGTCTCTTCGGATCCATATGAAAGAGTGGCGAGCATATTACCGGAGTAAAGGTAAGGTGCCACATCCCATACATCTGGAGGTTCCCACTGCCAATGCCTTCTCTACTTTTCAAGCTTGTCAGAAAGTGACGGTGAGAATCCTGACGTTGGGCCCATCCCTGGGACTGACTATAGTGCCTGGATAGATGATGAAGAAGAAGAAGAAGATGTGATCGTGTGGCCTTCTAATGATAGCCTCCTGAGCGAGTATGTAATGGAACCTGACCCGAGCGTCGACGAGAGCAGCTCACAACCCCCAGCGCCATCCTCTTGATCTCTTATTTTTTATTTTTGTAATGATCTTTGTATGCACATTTACTCATATCTATATGAATCTTTATTCTTATGCTGTTCCACTGTTTCTGTTCTAACTCCCTGCATGATAAACACATATAAATGGGATAAACTAAATCTATATTGAGTATAATTTATTTGATAGCCTGTACTCGGCTATCTCTGATCTTAAGGATTTTCGGAACTCTTTACTCTAGCCGAAGATCTCATTTATTGGCATATGAAATTATTCTGCCGAGTATCTTATCAACTGACAATTAATTAATTCAGCCGAGTATCTCATTTAATTGGCGTTTGTGAATTTGAGCCGAGTATCTTATTAATTGGTAATTAATTAATTCAGCTGAGTATCTTATTTAACTAGCGTTTGTGAATTTGAGCCGAGTATCTTATTAATTGGCAATTAATTGATTCAGCCTCATGTTTGAAGTTACTTTTCCTTAGCGTTACGTCGAGGCTCACTACAACCATACGCCAAGGTCGTTGCACATGTCACCTAGGACGTCTCCTGATTTTGTCTGTGCAAGGTTTCACCGAATCGTTGGGGTATTTTATGTACCGGCCAACACGGGTTGCGCATCTCACCAGCTTTTCTGGCGGCGCTTCCGAGTAGTTTTCCAGTTATCCTGGTGCCTCGGATTTACCTTTTTACTAAGAGGTGCGTTTGTATCGTTTTAACTAGGTGGGCACGCTACTTCAGCTTTTTTCGCCCTTTGAGCACTATTCGTCCGCTCTTTCGCGGCTTCATAGCGCCCGAACTTTTTTCAATGTTTATTTGGTCAGCTTTTGAGTGACTGCTATTCCCTTCTGATGGTGAATTTATTGACTTCAGCAAATAATCTTTTTATTAGCAACTGAACTTTCAAATGATCAAAATGACAATCTGAAAATTAAAATATGAAAAACTGCGAAATTTGAAACTAACTAAAGCAAAAGGTGGGGATAGGTTCCCTTTTAAGGATAGAAAATTTTGAGGTACTGTGCATTGCATGGTCGGGGCACTAGGCTACCCTCTGGTCGGGCTATCATGTAAGCCCTATGTCCTGCGACTCCCTTAATGACGTACGGTCCCTCCCATTTGTCGGCGAGAGATCCTATTGATTTGTCTTTGGTGTTTGGGGATACCCTTCTCAGCACCAAATCTCCGAGCTAGAATTTACGAACGCGAACATGAGAATTGTAGTACCTCGCAGCCCTTTGCTGGTACATCGCATTCCTTATTTGTATTGCATCTCTGACTTCTTCCAATTCATCTAAGTTCTTCTGTAACATGCTGACATTGTGCTCTGAGCTGTATAACCGAACCCTGGGAGAGGTGAAAGTTGTTTTTACCGGGATAACAACCTCCGTTCCAAATGCTAATGCGAAAGGAGTTTCCCCTGTGGATGACCTCATAGTTGTTCGGTATGCCCATAGTGCCTCAGGCAGCTTGTCCGTCCAGCAACCCTTCCTTGCCACCAACTTTGCTTTCAACGTGTGCTTGATCACTTTGTTTACTGCCACAGTCTGACCATTGGTTTGAGGATGGGCGGGCGATGCGTAATAATTTACGATTTTGTATTCCTCGCACATCTCCCTGAATTTGCTGTTGTCAAATTGGGTCCCGTTGTCTGTTATGATGATGCTTGGAATCTTGAACCTGTATATTATGTTCTTTTTGACGAAGTTGGTGGTGTTTGCCTCAGTTATGTGCACAAGTGCTTCTGCTTCTGCCCATTTGGTAAAGTAGTCCACTACCACAATAGCATGCTTCGCACTTCCCTTAGTTCCTGTGGGCATTGGTCTTATTAGGTTGAGGCCCCACATGGCAAAGGGCCAAGGTGAGGTTAAGTTTCTGAGTAACTCTGGGGGTTGCCGAATGTTGTTTGCTATTCTTTGGCATGTCTCACAGCTCTACGCGAATCGTTACGCCTCTGCAAACAAGGTCGGCCAGTAGAATCCTTGTCTAAGTACCTTATGTGCTAGGCTTTTACCCCCATTATGGTTCCCACATACCCCACTGTGAACATCCTTTAGGATCTTTTTGGTTTCTTTGCCGGCAACACACTTTTGCAGTATTTTTGAGAACCCTCTTCTGTATAATTCACCCCTCAGAATTGTGTACCGGGTTGACTTGTATTTGATGCGTTTAGCTTCCACAGCGTCTTCCGGTAATATGTTTTCCTCCAAGTACTTTCTGAGTTGGATTGTCCAGCCGCCTGGGCCTAATCGGATCTCTACTATCATGACTTTCGTAGATTCTACAGTACTCGGTTTAGTCAGGTGTGCCATCGGTATTACTTTGGACCGGTTTAGTCAGGTGTGCCATCGTAGATTCTACAGTACTCGGTTTAGTCAGATGATACTCGTGGTGGCTGAAGCTAATTTGGACAAGGCATCTGCCTTTTCGTTCTCTTCCCGGGGGATCTGAGAGATTTTGTACATCTTGAATTTTCTGAGCAACCTTTTTGCAATGTCCAAGTAAGTTATCATGTGCTCATCCCTCGCCTAGTATTCGTCCAGTACCTGGTTAACCACAACCTGCGAATCGCTGTAAATTTCCAACTCATCTGCTCCCAATGCTATACAGACCCTCAAGCCGGCCAATAAAGCTTCGTACTCTGCTTGATTGTTGGTTGCTTTGAAATCGAACCTCATGGCACACTCCACAGTGTCTCCTTCCGGGGTTGTTATGACTATTCCCGCCCCACTGCCATGTGTGTTTGATGATCCGTCTACATGCAACTTTCATTGGAATCCACTCGCCTGTTCACCTTCCATCATTATTCTTACCTCGGCATTCGGCTCAGTGAATTCTGCTATAAAATCTGACACTGCCTACCCTTTGGTTGCTGCTTTTGGCGTGTACCTGATGTCAAATTCACTCAGCTCCACTGCCCACTTGGTCAGTCTTCCTGACAGTTCTGGCTTTTGTAAGATGAGTTTCAATGGGCAGTCCGTGTATACTTCTATTGCATGTGCTTGAAAATACGGCCTCAATTTCCTTGCTGCTGTGATCAGGGCCAACACTACTTTCTTAGCTGGTGAATACCTGGTTTCTGCTGGTAGCAACGCTTAGCTTGTGTAATACACCGGTCTTTGTACTCCTTCCTCTAACCGAATCAGTACTGAACTTGTTGCCACTTCTGTGACAGAGAGGTACATGTACAAAGTTTCTTCGACCACCAGTTTTGAAAGAATGGGTGCTCGTCCTAGATACCCCTTCAACTTCTGAAAGGCTATTTCACACTCTTCGCTCCATTCGAGCCCTTTTCCATTTTTTATTGCCCTGAAGAATGGGGTGCACTTGTCTGTTGATTTTGCTATGAACCGGTTGAGTGACGCAAGACATCCCGTCAGCCTCTGCACATCCTTCAATGTTTTTGGTGAAGAATTTCTTCTAATGCTTTAATCTTCTCGGGATTTACCTCAATTCCTCTTTGGTGTACCTGAAAACCTAAAAACCTTCCTGACGGTACCCCGAACACACACTTACTTGGGTTGAGCTTCATCTTGTACCTTCTTAGGACATCAAAGGTTTCCTTTAAATCTTCTGAATGTTTCTTCGCCGTGATGCTCTTGGTCAACATGTCATCCACATAGAACTCCATGTTTCTCCCAATCTGCCGAGCGAATATTCTATTTACCAACCTCTGGTACGTTGCCCCAGCATTCTTTAGTCCGAACGGCATCACTTTGTAACAATAGAATCCTTGATCTGTGGTGAAAGCTATTTTTTCTTCATCTTCCTTGTTCATACGGATCTGATTGTATCCCGAGTAAGCATCCATAAAACTCAGTAGTTCGTGTCCTGCTGTCGCATCTACCAACTGGTTAATTCTTAGCAGTGAGAAGCTATCTTTCGGACAAGCTTTGTTTAAATCCGTGAAGTCTACACACATCCTCCATTGATTGTTCTTCTTCTTGACCAATACTACATTGGCCACCCACTCCATGTATTTGACTTTCCTTATTGACCCTGCAGAAAGCAACTTCTTCACCTCTTTCTTAATTGCGATGCTTCTCTCTAGATTAAACAATTGTCTCTTTTGTACCACCGGGCGGAACTCCGGGTCGATGGAGAGATAATGCGATATCACCTTTGTATCTATCCCGGACATATCTTTATGACTCCAAGCGAACACATCCCTGTAATCCCTCAATAGTGTGATGAGTTTGGCTTTGATGTGTCCACTTAGGCTTGCTCCTATCCTTACTGTTTTACTCGGCTCATCTGGGTCTAACACCACCTCTTCGGTCGGCTTATCTTTTTTGGCTTCAGGCTCTTCTCTGGGGTCTAGCTCAAATTCCTTCGGTGCCTCTGCTTGCTCCTTAGGTTCATTGGCGCCTTGCTCGGCTGATATAGTGTATACTTGTTGTAATTCCCTATCCTTGTAGACTAATAGATTTGCCCTTCGCGCCATCTCTTATGATCCTTTGACCATGCCTACCCCATACTCAGTTGGGAACTTCATCATGAGGGCATACGTTGCCGTTACTGCCTTAGCTTTATTCAGGAATGGTCGGCCGAGCAGGGCGTTGTATGGTCAATTCTTTGTATCCATAACCACAAAATCGAGCAACACTGTCTTTTGACAGGGGGCCTTCCCGATCTTCACCGGTAGTTTTACTATGCCGAGTGACCTCATCTCTGCTCCGCCAAATCCTCTGAGTGGGGTATGAAAGGGCTGCAGGTCCTTTCTATCTAATCTTAACTGATCGTACACCTCTGCACTTAAGATATCCTCTGAGCTTCCATTATCAATTAAGATCCGGAGGACCTCCCTGTGACCAATTCGAGCACTGATGACCAGCGCATCATTTGGTTTCACATCTACTCCGCGGGAATCAGCCTTTGTGAAGATGATTGGATCCCAGCCTTCCTTGATCCTTTTTATGTCAGGTTCAATGGAGTTGACGTCGAGGTCTCTTCGAGCTTTCATGGCTTCCCGAATTTCCTGGGTTCTCTCCCTGTAACTTTTACCAGTTGCTGGCCCACCAAAGATGGTGTTGATTGCTCCTTCATCTCCAGCTCTCTTAGGACTCAGCTTCTTTTCTCATCCACCATGTCGGCTATCTTTCTGTCCATCTGCCTTATCAGTGTTTTTTAGGACAATGTCCTTCAAGTGCCCTTCTCGGATGAAGGTCTCGATGTGATCCCCTAGCTGGAAGCACTTGGATGCCTCATGTCCGTTCTCTTTATGGAATCTGCAATACTTGGTGGTGTCCCTTCGAGCATAAGTCGACTACTTAGGCGACTCTTTGGACATATTCTTTTCTTCCAAGATAGCTAATACCTCCTCCTGGTCTTTCTTCAACAGGGTGTAATTTATGTATCTGCCCTGGAACTTTTGGCGCGGCTGATCGGTTTTTGGATCATAAGCCCGGCAGCCATCCCGTCCATCTCGTGCTTTGTTCTTTTGCTTGTCACCTTTGGTGTCTGGTGCCTTGGCTTGGTCTTTTGTTTTGGCTCCTTCTGGACAACCACCATGTACAAAGTAACCTCCAGTTGTAATTTCTTCTTCTTCTTCGGCTAAGGCATAACCCCCAGCCATGTCCATCATGTCAGCATAATTGGTTAGGCGAGCTCTTCTTAAATCAAAGGATAGCTGGCCGTTCTGAAGGTTGTTGATGAATGCTGCAATGACGGCTTCATCGTTTGCACTCCCGATCTCTGACACTTCCTGACTGAACCTTCCCAAGTATTTCTTCAGCGACTCATCTTTTCCTTGCTTGAGTTGGGACAAGTGAGCCACTGACTTCTTCCTGTGTACATTCCCGAGGAACTGCCTTGAGAAAGCTTTGCTTAGCTCGCTAAAGTTGCTTATGCTTGCTACTGGTAATCTACCGAACCACCGAGAACCTAAATCCCTAAGAGTTTGTGGAAAGTTCAAGCATAGCAGGGCGTCATTGTGGACGTATTGGGTCATAGCGCTCCTATACCTCCGGACGTGTTCTTTTGGATCGGTATCTTTCTTGAACTGCTCTACGTGTGGCATCCTGAACCTCTCCAGGAAAGGCATCCTTAGAACTCCATTGGTGAAAGGGCTGCCGGATTCATCAACCGAAAGTTCATTGCGCCCGTATCGCCTTGAAACTAATTAATGCACGGTGTGTATAAAACTATCTAGAGGGGGGGTGAATAGATTTTACGCTTTTTACCCAATTTTTCGTGTTAGTGAAAATTACGAAATTACCCTCAAGATAAAATAAACAAGCAAGTGTAATATGGTGCGGAAATTAAATTGACACTTGATTTTTACGTGGAAACCCTCACGGGAAAAACCACGGGCTATGTAAGTAAGCCACACTCGAACCTCGAATCCACTAAATGTGCAAACGATTACAACCTAATCCCGGTAGTAATCACACACCTACCTAATCCCGGTATGAGTGAACCTAGTCCGATTTTGCTTGCGATCTAAGCAACCTAATCCCGATTGCTACACACAAGACTTAGCTTCTCTTGAAGAGAATACAACCCTAAGTGAATATGTGAAAATATCCAAAATGCAACATAGAGCAAGGGAAACCCTATATGCTTATCTAAGATGATTAATATGCAATTAAGAACAATCCTAGATATCAAAACTAAATGACATGTCAATTAGTTTAGCTAATCAATATCAAGCACAAAAACCTAATATGCTAGCACAATACAACTTCTCAAACATACATCATACTAATCTCAATCTTGTATTCAACAAATATAAAATCACATACAAGTAATTAAATTGAGATTGCTAGATAAGAGAAACACAAAATATGTAAGATATTAGTGAAAAGCTTACCAAGCAAAGTATGATGAAGAATCCATGCAAGATGTCATCTAGATGATCTAAGATGATGCTAGATGATGATTGATGATCATGGAACAAGTGTTTGAGTAATTAAAAATGAGTTCTTTGGAATTTTTCTTCTCTTTGAAAAATCTCCTAAGTATGGAATCTGAATATGAACTCTTGTAATTGACCTAAAGTCAAAGTGGCATATATATAGGGGGCCAAAACAAAGTGTGGTCGTTTTGATTAGTTTCCCCATATTTGCCTTGGGCGCTGTACGTAGAGCGCCATTGTACAGCGCCTGTACAGCGCCCTTGCTCTGTTTTCACGAGGAAACAGAGTGGCGCTGTACGTACAGCGCTCTGTACCGCGCCACGTACAGCGCCTCAACAGCGACCCAACAGCGACCGATTAAATCGATCAGGTCTGAACAGCGCTCAATGGGCGCTGTTCGTACAGCGCTTCTGTACAGCGCTTTTGGGGGCGCCCAGTGCAAAAATGCAATCCTAAGTCTAAGCATGACAAGGCAATTGGATATGCAAGATGCAATCAAACTAACATGCAAGAAGAGATGTTAATGAGCATTAAGGCACACATAAAAGACACACAACATATAAGGATTAAACATATGCATGAGTTGTGAGTGTGTGCATCTATCTCTTCAAGACAAGTAAGCACTTAGAATATTACCTTTGGTGCTTGTCAATAGTGAGGTCTTCAAAAGGGCCTAAGCAATAACACAACATCTAAGCTACCCTTACAAAGCATCCCCACATGTGGTTTGATCACGAAATAAGCCAATTAAACACAACGGGAATCCTAACAATCTCCCCCTTTGGCTATTTCGTGACAAAACCACCACTCACATTGATTCCTCACATAGAATTAGAAACTACGGGACTACAATGATTATCTACATTACAAAGAGATAAGAAAGTAAAAACTTCAAGTCTTCAATCTCTTGTAGAACAATCAAGCCCTGAAAATAAAGTTTCTAGCATTTCCAATACAAGTAAAGTGTGAGATTAATCATGTGAGAACAATACCAAGCATTCGCATTTTTAGAATTTAGGCACAACATTAGCAAATGTATGCAATGAATGATAAATGCAATGCTCCCCCTCAAAGGGTTACTCCCCCTCAATGTATGTTCTCCCCAAAATGCACAAAAGCTTCTATATTTTGCAACTCCCCTTACCATATCCTACTCCCCCTTTTTGTCATGATATAGGCAAAGGAGTAGTCCCCAACCGGGTCACTCAAAGCAACGAGAGATAGAAGCATGCAAGATATGCATATACATATAAGTCACTTTATGCACTTCAATTAATTTGAGAGAAACAAGGAGATTTATTTGAGAAAATGTGTGAATCCAACATGCTTTGCATACAAGACATATAGCATTCAAGTCCAAAATACAATGGTATTTGGCAAAGCAAATGACAAAGGTTTCAAATAAGAATTCAAACCAATTTCACCAATGTCATGGGAAAAGCAAGGATATAGAGATTATTGATTTCAATTTTAAGAGCAACTATATCCAACTTTATAAGCGAAACATGGCATGAGCGACTTTGCACCCTATTTGATTTTTCCGGATAAGAAATCCGTATGATAGTAACCATGTTCAACTAATAAAGAAAGAGAGACATATGGAATGTAAATTCCTTTGAACGGATACAAGATCCTTTATTCATTTTGAGTCTCATTAGCTTTCACACAAGTTTTGCAATTTTAAGAATATGCAATCATCAATTCATGCTTTTCATGTGAGCATGTTGTATGAATTTCATGCTTTTTCATTTAGCATAAGTATGTTATTTAAGAAACATCATGTCATGGAGATAACTATAGGTCATTCACATCATACTTCCTATGTAAATCTCCTAGTCCAAAAATGCATGTTTGAACATAAATATGACATGGATTGTAGACAAGCAAGGTTCACACTTATAGAATTTGAAAGCATATATACATATGTACAACCAAGCTTACTCAAGCAATCAAAAGAAGAGGCATAAGTTATTTCAAATTTTTTTTTTTTTTGCAAGTTACATGAATGCAAAATAGCTCTCTTTGCTTGAGTTCCCCATATGGGGTCAATCATAGAACATCACTCCACAAGACATATCCCAATAGATCTACTAAGAGTTTTAAATCGAGTAGCATCTAAGGGTTTAGTAAATAAGTCCGCAAGTTGATCATTAGTACCTACATGTTCAAGTACTATGCATTTATTTTCAACAAGCTCTCTAATGAAGTGATGGCGGATGTCAATATGCTTAGTTCTAGAATGTTGAACCGGATTCTTGGAAATATTAATAGCACTCATGTTATCACAAAAGAGAGTGAGAGTACCTTGGTTGAATCCGTAGTCTACAAGCATTTGTTTCATCCATAGGAGTTGTGTGCATCCACTCCCCGCGGCTATGTACTCGGCCTCGGCCGTGGACAAGGAAATCGAGTTTTGCTTCTTGCAAAACCAAGACACCAAGTTGTTGCCTAGAAAGAAGCAACCGCCCGATGTGCTCTTCCTATCATCACAATTTCCTGCCCAATCCGCATCACTAAAGCCAACTAGACTAGCATTAGTGTCAAAAGAGTACCAAATCCCATAGTTGGATGTCCCATTCACATAGCGAATGATCCTCTTCACACAAGAGAGGTGGGACTCCTTAGGATCCGCTTGGTACCTAGCACACACACCCACACTAAAAGATATATCGGGCCTACTTGCGGTCAAATAAAGCAAGCTACCTATCATGCCACGATATAGAGTTTGTTCCACACTTTTACCACTAGCATCCTTGCTTAGCTTCAAAGTGGTACTCATGGGTGTATCACAATGTTTGGCTTTCTCTAAACCAAACTTCTTCACTAGGTTTTTAGCATATTTGGCTTGGGTTATGAAAATCCCATCATGCATTTGCCTAATTTGCAAACCTAGGAAGTAACTAAGCTCACCAACAAGACTCATCTCAAATTCAAGAGACATGACATCAACAAATTGTTGGACTTTGGTGTTGTTGGTGGAGCCAAAAACTATATCATCAACATATATTTGAGCTATGAAAAGCTCATCATTGTCTCTCTTGATGAATAGTGTCTTGTCAACACTACCTCTTGTGTAGTTGTTGTCAACAAGAAATTGAGTGAGGCGCTCATACCAAGCCCTCGGTGCTTGTTTCAACCCATAAAGTGCCTTCTTGAGGCGATAGACATGATTGGGGTGGTGTGCATCCACAAACCCCTTAGGTTGTTCAACAAACACTTCCTCTTGCAAGAAGCCATTGAGGAAGGCACTCTTGACGTCCATTTGGTGCAATTTGAACTTGTGCACACAAGAGATGGACAAGAGAAGCCTAATGGACTCTAAGCGGGCAACGGGAGCAAAAGTCTCCTCAAAGTCGATACCCTCAATTTGAGAGTACCCTTGTGCTACAAGTCTAGCCTTGTTCCGCACTATGTTGCCATCCTCATCGGATTTGTTCCTAAATATCCATTTGGTGCCTATGACATTAGTGGTCTTAGGCCTAGGAACTAGAGTCCAAACCTCATTCCTTTCGAATTGGCTTAGCTCTTCTTGCATGGCAAGAACCCAAAATTCATCATTTAAGGCTTCCTCAACCTTTTTGGGTTCAATTTGAGAGGTGTAACATGTATAGCTAATAAGATTAGCAAGTTGGCGTCTAGTCCTAACACCCTCATTTACCTCTCCAATGATATCTTCTTTATCATGGAGTTTCCTAACCCATGGAGCGGGTTCTTTAGAGTCCAAGAGAGGAACTCTATCAATAGGTTGTGTGCCATCATTGTTGACATTAGATGTCCCAACATTAGGCGACACCACAACCTTCTCCAAAGGAGAATCATCACTAAAAATAACCTCCTCCTCATGATCATTAGACTTGAGCCTAGTATCATCAAATACGACATTGGATGATTCCATAACACTTAGAGTCTTTAAATTGAAAACTCTATAGGCTCTACTATTTAAGGCATAGCCAATAAAAATACCCTCATCACTCTTAGCATCAAACTTGCCAAGTTGATCACGGTCATTCAAAATGTAGCATTTGCTTCCAAAAGTGTGGAAGTAGCTAACATTTGGCCTCTTGCCTTTCCATAACTCATAGGAGGTGTTTCTAGTACCGGGCCTTAGGAACACTCTATTTCCTATATAGCAAGCCGTGTTAATGGCTTCGGCCCATAGGTTCCTAGGGACATTGTTGCTAAGCAACATCACACGGGCCATCTCTTGGAGGACCCTATTCTTCCTCTCAACAACTCCATTTTGTTGAGGTGTCCTAGGAGCAGAAAATTCATGGGAGATGCCTAAACCATTACAAAAGGTTTCAAAGGTGGCATTCTCAAATTCTCTCCCATGGTCACTTCTAATCCGTTTAATGCTTCTAATGTTAGAATTCATTTCATTTTGCAATTTAGTACAAAGCATTTTAAACTTATCAAAAGTTTCGGATTTTTCTCTAAGAAAATATGTCCATGTAAATCTAGAGAAATCATCAACACAAACAAAAATGTATCTCTTTCCACCCAAACTTTCGGTTTGCATGGGACCCATGAGGTCCATGTGGAGAAGCTCAAGTGGCTCCTTGGTGGTGAGATACTTACCCTTTTTGTGCATGCTTTTGGTTTGCTTTCCTTGTTGGCAAGGTCCACAAATACCATTGGCTTTCTTCCCAAGCTTAGGGAGGCCACGCACACAATTGAACTTTCCAAGGGTCCGTAGATCCCTAAAGTTCATGTGGCCAAGTCTTTCATGCCACAACTCAATTTGCTCATCCATGGACACATGATTAGATACAATTCTAGCTTCAAGACAATAACAATTGTCGCTAGATCTCATGCCCTTCAACAAGGTTTGTCCATCGGGTTTTAGGATAGAGCAATAATCTTTAGAGAACAAGACGGAATATCCTTCATCACTAAGATGTGAAATGCTAATTAAATTGGCTTTCAAACCATCAACAAGTAAAGCATTGGATAAGGAGGGTAATCCGGGAACGGAAATGGTTCCTTTCCCTATAACATTTCTTTTGGATCCATCACCAAAAGTGACATTTCCACCTTCCTCCATAACAAGAGTGTCGAAGAAACTCTTGTTTCCCGTCATGTGCCTAGAGCACCCACTATCCAAGTACCAAAAATTAGAAGAATTTGCCTTCAAAGCTATTTGTGCAACATGGCAAACATTTTCATTCTTTCTAATCCACTTAGCAACAATTTTAGCTTTCTTAGTGGTCTTTGGTACATGTGCTCTACTATTTCTAGGATCATGCAAATCAATATTTTCTTTCCTAGAAACATGCATCTTGGCTCTATTCTTTCTCTTTTCAATCATGCTTTGTTTTCTACACATTTTAATATATTGAAAGCAATTTGGTCTAATATGACCATCACAACCACAAAAGTGACAAATAGGAATGAAAAAAGGAATCATACCTCGCCTTTGAGTACGTCCATGTCTTTGTGGATATGTGGGTTCAATCCATCTTCGTTGTTGAACCGGTCTTGGTTGCTTCCAAGCTTGAGGTTGCATGATTGGTCTCTTTCCTTTGTGAGCCAATTTGGGAGGAGTGTTGGCTTGAGGAACCTTAGGAGGTTGAGCTTGAGTTTTCCTTCTTGGCCCCATTTTCACTTGTGCATTAGAACTTTGTCCTATTTCTAACTTCTTCCTAGGAGGTTGCACAAATGAAGTTTCTTCATTCTTCAAGCTCTTGACAAATATGGTCTTGTTAGAGGTTGAGATTTTCTTGCCATCTTCATACCCAAGACCTCTCTTGTCACTTGGACTCTTTCCAACACCAAGTAAATGATCAAGCTTCTTGGTGCTAGAATCTATCCTAGCCAAGGACTCTTTAGCTTCTACAAGTTCCCTCTTCAAGCCTTCTTCACTTCTCTTGGATAAGTCTAACTCCTCAATTAACTTATCCTCTCTCCTCTTCAATCTTTCCACTTGTTCACTTAAGTGGTCATTGTGAGCCGAAAGTTCAAGGTTTTCTTCTCTCAACCTCTCAATCTTTCTTGTGCTTTTAAGTGCTAAATCATTGAACTCGGCATGGTATTTAGCAAGCACCTTTTGCTCCACAAACTTCTTCTTGGAACTAGAAGAGGAGTCACTTTCTTCTTCACTAGAGTCAATTTCCTCTTGACTCAAATCTTCCTTTTCACTAGCACTTTTGCTCTTGTGAGAAGATGCAAAAGCTAGGAAGTTAGCCATGAGCTCTTCCTCACTTGAAGACTCATCTTCCTCATTGGAACCATCACTACTCCCACTCCATGTGGCGGCCATCACTTTACCTTTCTTCCTCTCATTGTGATTCGCACATTCGGGGGCAAAGTGACCAATCCCACCACACTCAAAGCATCGGACCCCTTTCCTTTCGGTCCTCTCTTGTTTAGGCTCAAACTTCTTGAAGGAACTCTTTTTCTTCAAATCTTGTCCTCTTGACCCAAATCCCTTCTTCTTCTTGAACCCCATAACCTTGTTGAACCGTTTCACAAATAAGGCAAGGTCTTCATCCGATTCATGCTTTGCCTCCTTTTCATCCTTAGATGCTTTCAAAGCTATTCCTTTAGACTTCTTAGGAGGAGTAGTGTTGCTAGGAGCCTTCCTAGACTCATATGCAAGGAGACGCCCAATTACCTCACTTGGCTTCATATCCATGTAGCCACTATTTTCTTCTATGGCCGTCACCTTTGATTCAAACCTATCGGGGAGAGATCTCATAATTTTTTGCTTGACTCTCCTATCCGAATACGGGTCACCGAGTTGATGGCTTTGATTTACTATGTCCATCAATTTGATTTCGAAGTCGTTGAAGCATTCATCCTCTCCCATCCTAAGTAACTCAAATTGAGTTTGGAGGACTTGAAGCTTGGACTCCTTCACCACCTCGGTTCCCTCATGTGCAACTTGAAGGATGTCCCATGCCACTTTGGCAATTTGAGTATTCTGAATAAGCTTGTATTGATTCTCATCCATGGCACACATAATGGCATGCATCGCCTTCCTATTCCACTTAGAAGCCTCAAACTCTTGCGCGTTCCATTGCGCCTTAGGCTTCAAAACATCTTGTCCTCCACCCGCGGGAGTCATCATAGGGAGATCATATCCGTCTTCCACCGCCATCCATGCACGGTCATGAATTTGGCATATGTAGGATTCCATCTTCCCTTTCCATTGGGAATAGTTCAAACCGGTAAGAAGTGGAGGCCTTGTGCTAGAAGCTCCTTCGTGGCCACCACCATTTCCACCGTTTCCACTCATAGTGTTTATGAATGAATGAAATGAATGCAAATGTATGAATAATCAAAAATCACACAAAATGCAAAACACACCAAAATAAAGCAAGGATCACCTATGTATGTCTAGGAACCCGCTCTGATACCAATTGAAACTAAATATACCACGGTGTGTATAAAGCTATCTAGAGGGGGGGTGAATAGATTTTACGCTTTTTACCCAATTTTTCGTGTTAGTCAAAATTACGAATTTACCCTCAAGATAATATAAACAAGCAAGTGTAATATGGTGCGGAAATATAAATCAACACTTGATTTTTACGTGGAAACCCTCACGGGAAAAACCACGGGCTATGTAAGTAAGCCACACTCGAACCTCGAATCCACTAAATGTGCAAATGATTACAACCTAATCCCGGAAGTAATCACACACCTACCTAATCCCGGTATGAGTGAACCTAGTCCAATTTGCTTGCGATCTAAGCAACCTAATCCCGATTGCTACACACAAGACTTAGCTTCTCTTGAAGAGAATACAACCCTAAGTGAATATATGAAAATATCCAAAATGCAACATAGAGCAAGGGAAACCCTATATGCTTATCTAAGATGATTAATATGCAATTAAGAACAATCCTAGATATCAAAACTAAATGACATGTCAAATAGTTAAGCTAATCAATATCAAGTATAAAACCTAATATGCTAGCACAATACAACTTCTCAAACATACATCATATTAATCTCAATTTTGTATCTAGAGCATACAAAATAACAATCAAGTAATTAATTGAGATTTGCTAGATAAATTAAACACAAAATATGTAAGATATTAGTGAAAAGCTTACCAAGCAAAGTATGATGAAGATTCCATGCTAGATGACATCTAGATAATCTAAGATGATGCTAGATGATGATTGATGATCATGAAATTGTGTTTGAGTAAATAAAAATGAGTTCTTTGTGTATTTTTCTTCTCTTGAAAAATATCCTAAGTATGAAGCATGAATAAGAACTCTTGTAATTGACCTAAAGTCAAAGTGGCATATATATAGGGGGCCAAAACAAAGTGTGGTCGTTTTGATTAGTTTCCCCATATTTGCCTTGGGCGCTGTACGTAGAGCGCCATTGTACAGCGCCTGTACAGCGCCCTTGCTCTGTTTTCACGAGGAAACAGAGTGGCGCTGTACGTACAGCGCTCTGTACCGCGCCACGTACAGCGCCTCAACAGCGACCCAACAGCGACCGATTAAATCGATCAGGTCTGAACAGCGCTCAATGGGCGCTGTTCGTACAGCGCTTCTGTACAGCGCTTTTGGGGGCGCCCAGTGCAAAAATGCAATCCTAAGTCTAAGCATGACAAGGCAATTGGATATGCAAGATGCAATCAAACTAACATGCAAGAAGAGATGTTAATGAGCATTAAGGCACACATAAAAGACACACAACATATAAGGATTAAACATATGCATGAGTTGTGAGTGTGTGCATCTATCTCTTCAAGACAAGTAAGCACTTAGAATATTACCTTTGGTGCTTGTCAATAGTGAGGTCTTCAAAAGGGCCTAAGCAATAACACAACATCTAAGCTACCCTTACAAAGCATCCCCACATGTGGTTTGATCACGAAATAAGCCAATTAAACACAACGGGAATCCTATCTGTTGACGATTGTTTTGCACCTCTCGGGTTAGGCTCTGTATGAGTATGTCTCTATCTCCTTCTGGTTCTCCCATCTCATTGAAATTTTGACTGATGGTCAACTTCTGGCCTCTCTCCTCCGATTCCTACTCCCTGTGTTCTCGGTTTAGGCCATGTAGTCGAACTGTGCCCCTCTGGCGTTTGTGACGATAATATTGCTCACTCTCCCCTAAGGACGATGACCTATCTCTCCGGTGAATATGCTTCTTGGGTTGGTCCCGACTTTGCCCCATTCGATCTGGATCATACCTTCTATCGGAATAACCTTTCTCTCTACGCTCCCTGCTACCCCTGGCTTGCCTTTCGGACATAATCTCTGGCCTGTTTATAAGGTCTCGGCTTGCTTTTAAAGGCGTGTCGGGTGTTGGTATCACCACCATGGAGCGCAGTCTCGTTGTTTGTTTATTTGGAGCGGACAGATTGTGGGGTGAAGTCAAACCTTTCGTAGTGGAAAGATCAACTCCTTGCCTCGCCACGTCAGATATGAGTTGCTGCAGAGAGGTCCGGAATCGTTGCACGATTTCCTCATTAGTTGGAGGGAAACGTTGGATACCGGACAGGGCAGTTGATTGGTCTGCAGTTGCTAAGGTTACATCCGCAGTGTTAAGGGTGGCATCATCCTCCAACTCGTTAATTGGTAATCCTTGACTGTACTTGGAATCGCTACCATCTCCTTCGCCGGCCATTGCTTCACAAGTTTTTTATTTTGCCCCCTCCTTCTAGCGGCAATTGTTGACGGTGATTTTTCGTAGTCACTCGTTCAACGATTTGATATCAAGTTTATGAATGAGAATGATTGAAATTAACACTACAAAGTATTAGCAATAATGAACAAAGATACGTGGTAAAACTCCGATGGCAGGAGAAACACGAACTGTAGAGGAAGGGTCTTCAAGTAAAGATCTGGGGGTTGAAACTGAGTATCTCGGCAAAGAAAGACCAAGAAACGTTTAAACTCAACGGGTAGAAGAACAAAATGAATTTCCCTAGAAATATAACAGATGCAGTCGAATTTTTCTCGGAGAAAGAAGAAAATGGCGGAGGAAAAATAGAGATTTTCCCAAAACTGCAAAGTTTATATATAGGCACGATATCGGTTTCAAAAAAAAAAAAAAAAAAAAAACCAAAACCCTAGGAGATATGCGGAGAAGCGGGAAAATAGAGGGACGTGGGTCATGACGTGGGCTGCGCACAGGCGAGCAGAAGGGTCATGTCTCATAAATGCCTTGTACCACGACCAAGCAAAAGGAGACAGGTGGCAACTAGAGAGCGCTTTGAGCCGTTGGAGAGCCAAAACGTCACCATAAAGAGATTTCTAAATGAGTGGTAAATCAGATGCATGCGGACGCAGTTAAGACATGTCATTCAATGCTTCGAATCAAACGAGGATACATTAATACAGAAAACGACGAACGAAGACAAGTTATAACAAAAGGGAGTATATGAAGTTAAATATTTGTCCCGAGAAGACCTGATTCGACACAGTCGGCTCAAATATTTAAGGGGGTATTGTTATAGGTAAAAATAGTCGTAAAAGTCACATCACCACCATAAGAGGCCACGTAAGCAGAAGTGAAGGGAAAATCAACCTGAGTAGCAAAAACCCAAGGCAACCCAGCCACAAAGGAAATCAGCTCGGGCAACATAGCCTACTCGGTCGTACTCGGGCATACTCAGGGTTCAATTAGAAAGATAGTCGCGGAAATTCACTCCCCAATCATGTGGGTAGAATCAGAAACTAGCACCTCCACAATAAGCTACAGTGTAGCTACTCAGAACCCAGCAAGGAAACAAGTAGGTTTCTCGTAAATAAAGGAATAAGAATCCAGCCTAAATTAGTACTCAGCCAAACCTGAAGATGCGCTACACTTAAATAGGAAAGCAAGTCCTTTTAGGACTGAGAAAACCCCCAGAACTTGGGCACCATGACACCAAACCCTAGTGATACCCACGAACCCTAAACAACTATGTATAAATACCCCTGTAAAACACAAAATAGGGAAACATGAGAATTGAGAGGAGAGATCGGAGTGTGTATTCAATAACAGTTTTTATCGTGGATTTGACTTCGTTGCTTAGGCAACAACTCGTGGATGTTTTTCCGGCCATCGGAGTTTTACCACGTATCTTTGTTCATTATTGCTAATACTTTGTAGTGTTAATTTCAATCATTCTCATTCATAAACTTGATATCAAATCGTTGATCGAGTGACTACGAAAAATCACCGTCAACACCTTGTATCCTGTTGGGGCACACGATCTGCAGACACATAAAAAAAAGTGAAGGACTTATTACTCAATACGTACGTCATATCGCCCCTCTGTTTGTGAAAGTGAAACTGTACCGCATGCAGCATGGAGGGTAAAAAATACCTTAAGCACGCCAGCTGTATTTTCCTATGGCGAAATGGAACCTGTAAGTTCTCCAGGTGTGTTCAATATTAATCTAGAGGGGGGGTGAATAGATTTTAATCGTTATTACCCAATTTTCGTGATTAGTCAAATTTACGAAAATGCACCAATCTAGTCAATATACAAAATCAAGCAAATAAGTGCGGAAATTAAAGAACGCTTGATTTTTACGTGGAAACCCTTACGGGAAAAACCACGGGCTGTTTAGTGCGCCACACTCGGACCTCGAAATCCATTAATTGAAATGGAGTTTACAACCTATGTAGACCTCGTCTAACACTCCGGTCAATAACCCCCCACTTCTACCACGCGGGCTTTTAAAAGCGGCTTTAGTCCAATTGCTTATGTGACCACCTATTCCCGGTGTCCGACCTAATCCCGGTCAATCACACAAGACTTAAATCTCTCAAAAGAGATGCACAACCCTATGTGAATATGTATGAATATTCAAATAACAAACAAGGCTAGGGAATCTTAGATGCTTATCTAGGATGATGATATATTCAATTAAATCAACCCTAGATATCAAATATAGCTATATGACATGGCATACAACATTAGCTAAGTAAAGGATAACCAATCCTAGATACAAAGCTATCACAAAACAACACTCAATCAATTCATCACAATTAATTCTCTTTTCTTGTATTTAGCATATGATCTAAAACATACAAGTAATTTAAAAGAGATGGCTTGGTATTAAAAATACTAAAATAAGATGAAGTTAATCAAAATCTTACCAAGCAAGTTGTGATGATGCAAATCCTTACATGGATGCACTCTATATAGACATAGAATATGCAATATGAAATTTGATGCACAAAGGATTTGATTTGAGTGGTTAAAGGTGAGTTCTTTGTATTTTTCTTTGCTTGAAAAATATTCTAAGTATGAAATCTGAAAATCAACTCACTTGATTGACCTAAAGTCAAAGTGGCATATATATAGGGTGTCAAACCAAAATGTGGTTGTTTTGAAAAGTGACACCTATTTTTGCCTTGGGCGCTGTACGTAGAGCGCCTCTGTACAGCGCCTATACAGCACCCCTACTCTGTTCTCTCGGGAAAATAGAGGGGCGCTGTACGAACAGCGCTTTGTACAGCGCCCGTACAGCGCCTTCCAAAATTGCATCAGACCTAATGCATTTAAAAATGCATTTTCAACCAGGTCAGGATGGGCGCTGTACGAACAGCGCTTCCAACAGCGCTTTGTACAGCGCCTATCACTATGTATGAAATCTTAAGAACATGCATGGCATGGCATGGCATTGGTCATACAAGATGCAATCATGTAAAGCATGCAAGAAGAGATGTTAATGAGCATTAATGAGCACATAATAACAACACATACACAACATACAAGAGAATGAATTATGCATGAGATGTGAATGTGTGTGTGCAACTAATCTCTTCAAAGCAAATTAAGCACATAGAAGTTTACCTTTGGTGCTTATCAACCTTGAGGACATGAGAGGGTCTTGAGCTTGAATATCAATCACTTAAGCTACCCTTACATACAATCCCCAACACGTGGTTTGTCCACGGAATAAGCCAATCAAGATATGGGAATCCTTACAGAACCTCCTGTTTGAATGGGTCCATCAGGTAGATATTCCCTACTGTGAGGTCGACGCTGGCTAGGGCCCAATGCGTACGTCCAAGGTTGCAAGGAATCATAACTTGTAGGTGTTTCAACAAAGTGTTATCAGTGTGAAATTTATTAATTATACAAATTGAAACCATGTAAAATAAACACTCACAGCGTCAACATTGTGCCATGGTCTGTATCCTGCCGAGAGCAATCATGTACCACCGTAAGGTCCTCTTCAGACCACTTTTGCTTCTGCAAAGACCAACCTTTACTGGGTTTGTCGGCCCCACTTCCCATCATTCTGTCCCAGCGGGCACATAACAATGACTGTACAAAAATGTTAGGTTAAAGATGTATGAAACACATCAATGAACAAGCAAAAACCGTATAATTTAAACACTTACATAGAACTGTGAATCCAGTATGTTGATCCTCGCACTGTAAACAGTGGGGTATGCTCGCTGATGCTTCCATAGAATATGCAAGTACGCGTTAATGTGCTGACAATTTCAACATTTTTTATTGTTAGTATTCTACCATTTCTGAAACAACTTATACATATATTACGGTTAGGAACATATCGTATCCTTCAACTCCATGAAGTTGGTTTGAAACCGATGGAACCAAGGGGCACCAACTGGCATGTGTAGATCCACATCACGTCTGCATAATTGTTAAAGAAGTTAGATAACCAAGTCATTTTACTAAGGTGTTTCAAAATAATATAAAAAGATTGTAATATCTACGATTATACTTACAATTCCCCTGTTGAGTTCCTCTTGTAGGCTTGGTACGCCACAAGGTGATCAGGATCTATCAATGTGTGGGGCGCCCATACATGCACTGCCTGTGGCATAATCCTTGGCCTCTTCGGCCAACAAGGGTCAGTGTATGGGCTTTGCTGTTGCCAACCTCACCTGCGAACTCGATCCTGACGCTGAAAGGGTGGGGGAGTTCGGTCTAAAGCACTGTGATCCATCGAATGGGTACGTTGTGAGGAGGAACTCTGTCCCTATGGATCCCCTGCAGGGGTGCTCTGTTTGGAGGAACTCTGTCCCCGTGGATCTTTTACAGGGGTGCGCTGTATGGAGGAACTCTGTCCCCGTGGATCGCCTGCAGGACTGCGTTATATAGAGGAACATTGTCCCTGTGGATTGGCTACAGGGGTGAGCTCCGCTTGGATAGACCCGATAGGTGCGCTGCGACTGAGGAACTTTGTCCCCGTGGAATGAATGGAGGGGTGCACTGCACTAGGATTGACTAGAGGGGTGCGCAGTAAGGAGGCACTTTGTCCTAGGTCTTGGGGATGAACAACATGGTCTGGTAAAACCTGATGAGATACCTGCTCTGTCTCCATATGTGCTGTCTCTGTATCACCAGTACCACCAGTAACATCCTCTTGTGGTGTCACACCAGGCCCCTACTGATTAAATACTATCTGCGTAATGGGGTGCAGCTGACGCCCGGTCTCTAGGTCTGCCCCGTCTTGATGACTACATGTCCAGTCTCTAGGACTAAAGTCTTGTCCAGTCTCTAGGACTAAAGTCTCGGTCCTGGTCATCAAACGGTGGGTCATCGAACCGTCGACCTTCACTACGGGACTACGATGTCGAACCCTAAAGCCCCCGAATCAAATCCAGCAACTCTTGATGCTGATGATCTCGTTTCTCATCAGTCTTTCGCACTTCCTCCCGTAAATCTCGGAATGCATCCATTAGTTCAGTATATCGACGGTCCTGAAATGATAAAAAACTCTGTCAGTACTAACATTTTCCAACTGCTTTGAGATTAAATAATGTGGTACAACTATTTTTACGTACCTCTGGATGCCCTCCAACGCCTCGTCGTGAGTCATCTCTAGGTCGAGGCTGTGTGGGCAACACGAATTGAACCCACCTATGCCTCACGGGACTCCCACTACCACCCTCCGGGTTAGAACCCTTCGTATCACTGGGTTTGAAAAACGGACCCTAAGTATCACTAGGTCAATACTTAGGGTTTGACAGTCGTATGTCGTTTAGGATTTGGGATGGGAACATGTATATAATTGGCATCGGCATCATATAGACTGCCTCCCTCGTAAATGCCCTCGAAGTACCGTTCAGCCATCTCAGCTGGCGTCGGCACCAATTTATCCTTTGCAAACATCTGAAATCATAGTTAGACCATTTGTAATTGTATAAATACTAATAACTATTAACATTAACATAACAGATACTTACCCTTTCAATGAAAATGCTATCCAGCTTCTCCCCACTCGATCGCTGACTCAACTCCCATTTCAAAATACGAGGGGATAGCTCGATTTCCCTACGGGTCCCACCTTGGTTGTTGCCAAGCTCAGGGATAACCTCAAAAGCAAATATCTGTGTAATAGATAAGTACGATAATAATCCAATACATTAGTCATGTGAAAAAAAAATTACAATTAAAGTGCGGATTCAAATTCTAAATTCTCACCAACGATGCATGCGTAAGACCGTATATGTTGTACGTCTCCACCTTGTGTACTTCAACGCCCTTTCGTCGCCCGTCGACTGTCCAACGCATGCTTGAAACCAGAAATAGACCGTCTATACACGTGTGCACCCCACGGGAACGCATCAAAAGTGTCCATGTCCTCGATTAGGCGAAATTGCCATAATGGAACTTTCTCTCTCTCGTCCAACCCCATCAGTATCCAGTTAAGCATATACAATAAGCATAGCTTAACCACATTGTACTGCTCAATAAAAACACCAATCTGCATAACGGCTCTCAGCTCTCCATACTCGACCTCATCTCGATCCTTAAAGTACCGCTGGTGTATGCCATTCTCTACCACATCATAGGTCGATGTGTCGGGAAGTTCTCCGAACTTCAATCCGGTGATCAGACAAAACTCAACCTTCGAGAACCAGACCACATGCTTTCCTAATAGAAACCTCATCTCATCTTCCAACCCATTGTGATGTAACTCGCAAATAAGCAATCGATGGACAATGCCAGCTGAAAACTTCATGTCACGATGCATCCGAAGGAAATGTCCAAAACACGACTCAGTATACCGACGTCGTTCTTCGACCACAAGATGTTCAGGTACCCTGTTAAGTGTATTGTCGATATCTGTAAGGTCAACGAAATGGTCATACCGAGTTATTTTCCCCGGGTACCTTTCTTCCTCTAGAGTTTTAAGCAATTCTTTGAGTCGATTCCTCATCTGCATATTTACAAAAAAAAAAATAAATATATATAAGTTCATGAAAAGACTCGGAGAGTATATATGAAAAGTCACGGATAGTGTATGAAAAATCTGGATAGTGTAGAAAAGTCTCGGAGGATAATTTCACAAACCTATAACTTTAAAAAAAAAAGCCGGTTACGTTCAAAAAGTCTCTGGCACGTATGAAAAGTCTCGGAAATTATATGAAAGTCTTGGAAACTATATGAAAAGGCTCGGAGACTATAATTTCACAACTATAACATTAAAAATAAAAAGCTCCGGATACCTGTTCAAAAGTCTTGGCACTTTATGAAAACGGCCGGAAATGTTTAAAAAGCTTGAGCCAGTGTAAAAGGCTCTTGGATAACGGGGTAAAAGCTTGGAGATTTAATTGCAGACAAGAACTCTCTTCATATTCCAAAACGGCTCGAATTACATGTGAAAGCTCGGATGCGGTTTGAAAGGCTCGTGAGAAAGTGGTGGTAAAGCTGGATGATTCAAATTGCAGA